>SJYQ01022572.1:0-61607 GCA_006410935.1 Redunca redunca
CCTGAATGGTCTAGTGGTTTTCCCTACTTTCTTCAATTTAAGTCTGAATTTAGCAATAAGGACTTCATGATCTGAGCCACAATCAGCTCCTGGTCTTGTTTTTGCTGACTTTATAGAGCTTCTCCATCTTTGGCTGCAAAGAATATAATCAACCTGATTTGGGTGTTGACCATCTGGTGATATCCATGTGTAGAGCCTTCTCTTGTGTTGTTGGAAGAGGGTGTTTGTTATGACCAGTGCATTCTCTTGGAAAAACTCTATTAGTCTTTGCCCTGCTTCATTCCATATTCCAAGGCCAAATTTGCCTGTTACTCCAGGTGTTTCTTGACTTCCTACTTTTGCATTCCAGTCCCCTATAATGAGAAGGACATCTTTTTTGGGTGTTAGTTCTAAAAGGTCTTGTAGGTCTTCACAGAACTGTTCAACTTCAGCTTCTTCAGCGTCACTGGTTGGGTCATAGACTTGGATAACTGTGATATTGAATGGTCTGCCCTGGAAACGAACACAGATCATTCTGTCGTTTTTGAGATTGCATCCAAGTCCTGCATTTCGGACTCTCTTGTTGACCATGATGGCTACTCCATTTCTTCTAAGGGATTCCTGCCCACAGTATATTAGAGATACCAAGGGAACATTTCATGCAAAAATGGGCTTGATAAAGGACAGAAATCGTATGGACCTAACAGAAGCAGAAGATATTAAGAAGATGTGGCAAGAATACACAGAAGAACTATACAAAAAAGACCTTCACGACCCAGATAATCACGATTGTGTGATCAGTCACCTAGAGCCAGACATCCTGGAATGTGAAGTCAAGTGGGCCTTAGAAAGCATCACTACGAACAAAGCTAGTGGAGGTGATGGAATTCCAGTTGAGATATTTCAAATCCTGAAAGATGATGCTGTGAAAGTGCTGCACTCAATATGCCAGCAAATTTGGAAAACTCAGCAGTGGCCACAGGACTGGAAAAGGTCAGTTTTCATTCCAATCCCAAAGAAAGGCAATGCCAAAAAAATGGTCAAACTACCGCACAATTGCACTCATCTCACATGCTAGTAAAGTAATGCTCAAAATTCTCCAAGCCAGGCTACAACAATACATGAACCATGAACTTCCAGATGTTCAAGCTGGTTTTAGAAAAGGCAGAGGAACCAGAGATCCAATTGCCAACATCCGCTGGATCATGGAAAGAGCAAGAGAGTTCCAGAAAAACATCTATTTCTGCTTTATTGACTATGCCAAAGCCTTTGACTGTGTGGATCACAATAAATTGTGGAAAATTCTGAAAGAGATGGGAATAGCAGACCACCTGACCTGCCTCTTGAGAAACCTGTATGCAGGTCAGGAAGCAACAGTTAGAACTGGACATGGAACAACAGACTGGTTCCAAATAGGAAAAGGAGTACATCAAGGCTGTATATTGTCACCCTGCTTATTTAACTTCTATGCAGAGTACATCATGAGAAACACTGGGCTGAAAGAAGCACAAGCTGGAATCAAGATTGCTTGGAGAAATATCAATAAACTCAGATATGCAGATGACACCACTCTTATAGCAGAAAGTGAAGAGGAACTAAAGAGCCTCTTGATGAAAGTGAAAGTGGAGAGTGAAAAAGTTGGCTTAAAGCTCAACATTCAGAAAACTAAGGTTGGCATCTGGTTCCATCACTTCATGGGAAATAGATGGGGAAACAGTGGTAACAGTGTCAGACTTTATTTTTTTGGGCTCCAAAACAACTGCAGATGGTGATTGCAGCGATGAAATTAAAAGACGCTTACTCCTTGGAAGAAAAGTTATGACCAACCTAGATAGCATATTCAAAAGCAGAGACATTACTTTGCCAACAAAGGTCTGTCTAGTCAAGGCTATTGTTTTTTCAGTAGTCATGTATGGATGTGAGAGTTGGACTGTGAAGAAAGCTGAGCTCCGAAGAATTGATGCGTTTGAACTGTGGTGTTGGAGAAGACTCTTGAGAGTCCCTTGGACTGCAGGGAGATCCAACCAGTGCATTCTAAAGGAGATCAGTCCTGGGTGTTCCTTGGAAGGAGTGATGCTAAAGCTGAAACTTCAATACTTAGCCACCTCATGTGAAGAGTTGACTTATTGGGAAAGACTCTGATGCTGGGAGGAATTGGGGGCAGGAGGAGAAGGGGACAACAGAGGATGAGATGGCTGGATGGCATCACTGACTCAATGGACATGAGTTTGAGTGAACTCTGGGAGTTGGTGACGGACAGGGAGGCCTGGTGTGCTGAAGTTCTTGGGGTCGCAAAGAGTTGGACACGACTGAGCGATTGAACTGAACTAAACTGAAGAAGATGAAGTGATAACCAAATGAAATGTAAGGTGTGATCCTGAACCACAAAAGGACATCAGAGTAAAACCTGGGGAAACTGACATTATGTCTGTAGTTTAGTAAGTAGTGTTATATCAACATTAGTTAATCTCTTAGTTGTTACAAATATGCCTGGTCAGGCAGTATATTAACATTCGGGGCAGTTGGGCAGAGGGTAGACAAGAATTCTTTGTACCAACCACCTTTGCAAATTATAGTCTGGTCAAGCTGCTATAGCAAAAATACTACAGACTGGATGGGTTTGCAACACTTATTTCTCACAGTCCTGGAGTCTAGGAAATCCAAGATCTAGGTTCTGGCAGATCTGGTATTTGGTGAGGGCCCACTTCCTTTATTGTGGAAAGCATCTCCTTGCCTTACCCTCATATGGCAGAGAGACATAGAGATAGAAACAGAGATAGGAAGGAGGGAGAAAGAGAGAGAGGCAGAGAGCTCGAAAGTTCCCTTATAAGGGCACTATGTGCTGTGCAGTACTAAGTCGCTTCACTTGTATGCGACTCTTTGCTACCCTATGAACTCTAGTCCGCCAGGCCCCTCTGTCCATGGGATTTTCCAGGGCAGAATACTGGAGGTGGTTGCCATGCCCTCCTCCAGAAAATTTTCCTGAACCAGGGATCAAACTTCCATCTCCTGTATTGTCAAGCGGGTTCTTTACCTATAAGGGCACTAATCCCATTCATAAAGGCTCCACCTGCTTGACCTAATTATTTCCCAAAGACCCCCATCTCTTAATACCATCAAACTGGGGTTTAGGGCTTCAACCTTTGAATTCCAGGGGGACCCAAGCACAGCTTATAGGACAAGTGGTCTGTAAATCAAAAAGTATTCCAAAATAAAAAGTTTTTTTTAAGAGTTGGGGGGCAAGTCATTGCTGTATGGAGGATAGTTTAGGGGATTAAGTGCAAGAATGCCCTCAGAGAGGCTAGAGAGGGAGGTGATAGTGCCTGGAATTCAGATAATAGCAGTAGAAAGTGAAAAGTGATCGTACGCAAAGGTCATATTGGGATGGAGGCAAGAAAGGAAGACAGGGACCTTCTTCAGCAGGATGAAGGAGACCAGACAGGAGTCCCCCTCATCCCCTTTCCAGAGCCCCACTTACCCCAGTGGAAGAGATCTTGTATCAGTTATCCATTGTTGTATAATAAACACCATCAAACCCAGTGGTGTAAAATTACAATAATTGTTTAACCATTTTTTTATATATTTATGTATTTATTTGACTGGGTCAGGTCTTGGTTGTGGCACGCAGCCTCTTCATCGCTACATCATGCAGGGTCTTTCTTTGCAGCCCGCGGACTGTCTAGTTGTGGCATGTGAGCTCCAGAGCACGTGGGCTTCAGTACTTGTGGCACGCAGCCTTAGTTGCTCCACAGCGTGTGGCACCTTAGTTCCCTAACCAGGCATTGAACTCGCATCCCTTGCATTGCAAGGTGGACTCATATATACATATCTCTGTTCACGTGCGGGCTTTTCTCTAGTTGTGGCAAGTGGGAGCTGCTCTCTAGTTGCAATGCATGGGCTTCTCATCACGGTGGCTTCTCTTGTTGAGCACAGGTTCTAAGGGGAGAGGGCTTCAGTAGTTGCAGCGCGAGAGCTTAGTAGTTGCAGTTCTTGGGATCTAGAGCACTGACTCAGTAGTTGTGGTGCACAAGCTTGGTTGCTCCAAAGCCCATGGGATCCTCCCAGGCCAGGGATGGGATCCTCCCAGGCCAGGGATGGAAGCCATGTCTCCTGCATTACATGGCAGGTTCTTAACTACTAGACCACCAGGGAAGTCCTGGTCATTTAGCATTACTATCTCTTATAATCCTAAGAGTTGGCCTGATTCAGCTGGGCAGTTCTCACTTGAATTCGTTCGTGCTTTCCATTCAGATGATGTGCTGAGGTTGGAGTCGACTTAGCACATACATATGCCCTGTACAAAAATAAAAATATTGTCAATATCACTGACAATCCCATTCTCTTTATTCCCTGTCAAGGTAACAACATCCTAGAATTTTGTCCTACCATTCTCATTATGTTTATATCCCTAAGAAACATAGTGTTTATTTTGCCTGCTTTGTACTTTTATACAAATGAATTCATAATGGTGGGACCTCTTATGATTTGCTTTTTTCGCTCAACGATATGCTCCTGTGATTCATCCATATTGTCTGTAGTTGGGGGTGTGTTTGTTTTCACTGCACTAAGTTGCTTCAGTCCTGTCTAACTCTTTGTGACCCCACAGACTATAGCCCACCAGGCTTCTCTGTCTATGGGAGTATCCAGGCAAGAATACTGGGGTGCCGTTTCCTTCTCCAGAGGATCTTCCCAACCCAGGGATTAAACCTGTGTCTCTTATGTGTCCTGTGTTGGCAGGCATGTTCTTCACCATTAGCACCAGCCACTTGGGAAGCCCTTGTTTTCACTACCATGTAGCGAATGCACCATAATTCTCCATTGTCCTTTCAGTAGAAAGTGCAGCTGTTTCCAGTTTGAGGAAACATGATCAGTGATCAATGCTTGATCATCAAAGCATGATCAGTGCTTCTCTGAGCCCTCTTGTACATATCGGCCAGAGAACCTGTGCAAGAGTTTATCTGAGGTCATACATTGGAGTGGAATTGCTGGTATGTGTCAAATTGTTATTCCAAAGTGGTTGTATCCATCTTCACCCGTAGCAACGTGTGAGCATTCCAGTTGCTCCACATCCTTAGCAACACTTGACATTGTCAGACTGCTTCACATGTGTCCTTTACCAGGTAAGAAACACAGCAGTCTGGTATCATTCATCCGTGCTGGGAGCACCCCAGTCAAGAAAGGTATCTATATTCTAGCTTAAAAAAAAAGATGTAACCTCCCCTGGGAAGCCTCCTGCCCAAAGCTTGGTACCCTCTCTGTGTCTCCTTCTCCCAACATGGCAGTGTTACAGCTTCCATGGACTTGTGGTTGACACGCACTTAAGATATGTAGATTCTACTGTATATGGAGACCCACAGAAAGATGTGGTAGGTTCTGAGTAGGGGTCCATCTGTTGGGACAGAGACAAGCATGGGATTGAAAGGATACAAGATGACCTTAAGAAGCCACTGTTGGGAATTCCCTGGAGGTCCAGTGGTTAAGAACCACGTTCTAATGCAGGGGACCCGGGTTCAACTCCTGATCAGGGAACTAAGAGTCCACATGCCACTGAGCAGCTAAGCCCGCATGCTACAACTGCTGAGCATGCTCACTCTAGAGCCTGTGCTGCCCAGCTAGAGAAGCCCCCTCACACTGCAACTAGAGAAAGCCTGTGTGCCACAGTGAAGACCCAGTGCAGCCTCCCACCTTAAAAGAAGTCACTATAATTTTCTGTGACCAAACCTGCATATGAACTAATACAGTTTATTTTTAATAAATATGAACAATTTGTGTGCATATTGCATACAGTTCAGTCACTCAGTCGTGTCCAACTCTTCATGACACCATGGACCACAGCACGCCAGATCTCCCTGTCCATCACCAACTCCCGGAATTCACTCAAATTCAGTTCCATTGAGTCGATGCCATCCAACCATCTCATCCTCTGTCGTCCCCTTCTCCTCCTGCCCTCAATCTTGCCCAACATCAGGGTCTTTTCAAATGAGTCAGCTCTTCGCATCAGGTGGCCAAAGTACTGGAGTTTCAGCTTCAGCATCAGTCCTTCCAATGAACACTCAGGATTGATCTCCTTTAGGATGGACTGGTTGGATCTCCTTGCAGTCCAAGGAACTCTCAAGAGTCTTTTCCAACACCACAGTTCAAAAGTATCAGTTCTTCAGTGCTCAGCTTTCTTTATGGTTCAACTCTCATATCCATACATGACCACTGGAAAAACCATAGCCTTGATGAGACAGACCTTTGTTGGCAAAGTAATGTCTCTGCTTTTTAATATTCTGTCCAGGTTGGTCATAACTTTCCTTCCAAGGAGTAAGTGTCTTTTATTTTCATCGCTGCAATCACCATCTGCAGTTGTTTTGGAGCCCAAAAAAATAAAGTCTGACACTGTTTCTACTGTTTCCCCATCTATTTGCCATGAAGTGATGGGACCGGATGCCATGATCTTAGTTTTTTGAATGTTGAGCTTTAAGCCAACTTTTTCACTCTCCTCTTTCACTTTCATCAAGAGGCTCTTTAGTTCCTCTTCACTTTCTGCCATAGGGTGGTGTCATCTGCATATCTGAGGTTATTGATATTTCTCCAAGCAATCTTGATTCCAGCTTGTGCTTCTTTCAGCCCAGCATTTTTCATGATGTACTCTGCNGAGAATTTTGAGCATTACTTTACTAGCATGTGAGATGAGTGCAATTGTGCGGTAGTTTGACCATTTTTTGGTATTGCCTTTCTTTGGGATTGGAATGAAAACTGACCTTTTCCAGTCCTGTGGCCACTGCTGAGTTTTCCAAATTTGCTGGCATATTGAGTGCAGCACTTTCACAGCATCATCTTTCAGGATTTGAAATAACTTAACTGAAATTCCATCACTTCCACTAGCTTTGTTCGTAGTGATGCTTCCTAAGGCTTGCTTCTGTTAGGTCCATACATTTCCATCCTTTATTGTGCCCATCTTTGCATGAAATGTTCCCTTGGTATTTCTAATTTTCTTGAAGAGATCTCTGCTGCTGCTGCTGCTAAGTCACTTCAGTCGTGTCCGACTCTGTGCGACCCCATAGACAGCAGCCCACTAGGCTCCCCCGTCCCTGGGATTCTCCAGGATGCCATTTCCTTCTCCAGTGCATAAAAGTGAAAAGTGAAAGTCGCTCAGTCGTGCCCGACTCTTAGTGACCCCATGGACTGCAGCCTACCAGGCTCCTCCGTCCATGGGATTTTCCAGGCAAGAGTACTGGAGTGGGTTGCCATTGCCTTCTCCGTGAAGAGAGTCTTTTCCATTATATTGTTTTCCTCTATTTCTTTGCACTGATCACTGAGGAAGGCTTTCTTATTTCTCCTTGCTATTCTTTGGAACTCTGCATTCACATGTGTATATCTTTCCTTTTCTCCTTTGCCTTTATCTTCTCTTCTTTCTCAGCTATTTGTAAGACATCCTCAGACAATCATTTTGCCTTTTTGTATTTCTTTTCTTGGGGATAATCTTGATCCCTCTCTCCTGTTCAATGTCATGACCCTCTTGTCTAGTTCTTCAGGCACTCCATCAGGTCTAATCCCTTGAATCTATTTGTCACTTCCACTGTATAATCGTAAGGGATTTGGTTTAGGTTACACCTGAATGATCTAGTGGTTTTCCCTACTTTCTTCAATTTAAGTCTGAATTTGGCAATAAGGAGTTCATTATCTGAGCCACAGTCAGCTCCTGGTCTTGTTTTTGCTGACTGTATAGAGTTTCTCCATCTTTGGCTGCAAAGATAATCAGTCTGATTTCTGTACTGACCATCTGGTGATGTCCATGTGTAGAGTCTTGTGTTGTTGGAAGAGGGTGTTTGCTATGAGCAGGGTGTCCTATTGGCAAAACTCTGTTAGCCTTTGCCCTGCTTCATTTTTCATTCCAAGGCCAAATTTGTTTGTTACTCCAGGTGTGTCTTGACTTCCTATGTTTGCATTCCAGTCCCCTATCATGAGAAGGACATTTTTTTTGGGTGTTAGTTCTAGAAGGTCTTGTAGGTCTTCATAGAACCGTTCACTTTAAGTCTTCTCCAGCATTACTGGTTGGGGGCATAGACTTGGATTAATGTGATATTGAATGGTCACATAGACCGTTCTGTTTCATAGATAGGTTTATTTGTGTCATATTTTAGAATCCACATTTAAGTGATATCATCATATGCTATTTGTCTTTCTCTTTCTGAATTATTTCACTTAGTATAATAATCTCCAGTTTCAGAAATGAGTTCTGATTCATATATGTTTTCCATATTTTCATTTTTATTATATGCCATACATACCTCAATCAAACTTTTAAGATGTATTGACTTTATCTGGAGAAAATACTCCAGTGTTCTTGCCTGGAGAATGCTGTGGTCCGAGGAGCCTGGCGGACTACAGTCCATGGGTTCGCAAGGAGTTGGATACGGCTGAAGCGACTTAGCGTGACTTTATTATTTACTTTTGGCTGCGCTGGGTCTTCAGGCTGCACGGGCTTTTCTCTAGCTGTGGCAAGCAGAGCTGCTCTCTAGGTGCCATGCACGGGCTTCTCGTTGCCGTGGCTTCTCTTGTTGTGGAGCACAGGCTCTAGGCTCATGGGCTTCAATAGCCGCAGCTCCCGGGCTCTAGAGCACAGGCCCAGTAGTTGTGGTGCAGGGTTTAGTTGCTCAGCAGCCTGTGGGATCTTCCTGGACCAGGGATTGAACCCATGTCTCCTGCATTGGAAGGCAGATTGTTTATCACTGAGCCACCAGGGAAGCCTTCAGTCAAATTTTTTATTCAACAGATATATGAGTATGTAATGTGGCAAGGCCCGCCTCTCCTCTCAGCCCCAGCCACCCAGTTCTCCCCTCTGAGACAACCAACTCATGAAAATATTTGGTTTATGAAAATGACTGTGCTTGTTAGCCTCACTCTGCAACTCTTTTGTCTCCATGTTAGCTCTCCTCACTCTAATCCATGTAGTGGTTTGAATGGTGATCCACACACAGATGTGCTGACATCCTAACTCCAGAACATGTGACCATGACTTTATTGTGGGAAAAAAAAAAAAGAGAGAGAGAGAGAGATGTAATTAAATTAAGGATCTTGAGGTTATCCTGGATTAGCCCTGAATCCAGTGACCAGTGTCCTTAAAAGAGACAGAAGAGGAGAAGCATAGACAGACCCACACAAATAGAGAGGAAAAGGCCACGTGGAAACCAAGGCAGGGACTTGGGAGACAGAGCTAGAAACACTGGGAATGGCAAAGATTGCCAGAAACCACTAGAGCCTGGAAGAGAGACAAACAAGTAGTTTCCAAAACGAACCAAGCCTGCCAACACCTTGACTTCGGACTTCTAGCCTCCGCAAGTCCAAATAAATAATTTGGACTTCTGAAATGAATCCATTGCTGCTGTTTAAAGCCACCCAGTTTGTGATCCTTGGTTACAGCAGCCCCAGGGGGAAATGAATAAAGTATGCGTAGATAAAGCCCGCGGTGGGTCCGAGATCTGTTTGCCTATTATTTCAGTAGGAGTTTTTTTTTTTTTTTTGGTCTATTTATCTATTCCCCTCTTTTTTTCCATTTATTCATGTATGGCTGTGCTAGGTCTTTGATGCTACGAGTGGGCTTTCTCTGATTGCAGCAAGCAGGGGGCTACTCTCTAGTTGCGGTGCTCGGGCTTCACATGGTGCCGTGGTAAAGAATCTGCCTACTAATACAGGAGTCACTGGAGATACAGGTTTGATTCCTGGGTCAGGAAGACCCTCTGGAGAAGGAAATGGCAACCCACTCCAGTATTCTTGCCTGGGAAATCTCATGGACAAAAGAGCCTGACCGGCTACCGTCCATGGGGTCGCAAAGAGTTGGACACGACTGAGTGACTAAGCACACACGTACTCTTGTTACGGAGCGCAGGCTCTCGAGCTGGGTCCCATGTTTGTGGCTCACCGACTTAGTTGCCCCTGGGCACGTGAAGTCCTCCGGAACTTATGTACCCTGCACTGGCAGGCAGACTCTCAGCTACTGGACCGCAAGAAAGTCCTACGATTCCCCTCTTAGCCAGACTTTTTTTCACTGACCACCTGGTATGTAAGAGGCCCTGTTCTCGGTCTGGGGACACAGCAGTGACTATGGCCAAGTGCCCACCTTTGTAGAGCTGATCCTCAGGTGGGGGAGATGGACAGTGGGCAAATATATAAATCAGGATGTGAGAAATGCCAGGGAGAAAAATGAGGCAAGGAAGAAGAAACAGTGGAAGAAAAAAAAACAAAACCTGCTTCTGATCAGGGGATTTGGTGAGGGGGTTCTCTGAGGAAGTGATGCGAAATTGCTAGCTTTGTGGGACGGAGGGTGACAGAGAGTTTTTACTCTGTTTAATGACTCTGCAGGGAACAGTTTTTGTGTGGACGTGTCAAGGGCTATGTAAGAAGAGATGGCTGGTCCCTGTGTGTCACAGAGAGGATAATACTGCAAATATTCCACTTGCTCCTCTCCCTTCACCCGATTACCCACTCAGCCCCACCTCCTCACCCCATTTCTCCCTTCCTTGCATTCAGGCAGGACCAGGTGATGAATCCTCACCAGTGAGACAGGAGCGGGAGGGTAGATGGTCCTTCTGAGTGGAGGCACTGAAAAAGTGATAGGGAGTCCCTCTCTTTAACCGCTCCAGCCGTGCACAGACTGCTGTTCGGGTCCGTGCAGCCTCTGTTGGACGGGATCCCAGAAAGACTATGGCTCCGACACCTGCTGCTGACCTGCTGAGACTGTGCTGTTTAGGCATTGATCTTGGCAGTCATTTGTTATGCAGCATGGTCTTGCCTGCCCCCACCTCTCTCTATTTCTCTCTCTCTATATATATGACCCTTGAAAACTGTGGGGGTTGGAGGCCATACCTCTGCAGAGTCAAAAATCCCTTTGTAAGTTTACAGTTGACCCTTCAAATTTGAGGTTCTGGATCTGCACATTCGGCCCATCGTGGTGTGACACTGTTGAAATTCAGTGGAAAAAAATCCACATATAAGTGGACCCGTGTAGTTCAAGGAAATACATATATATGTATATATATACACAATATTTTACATAAACACACATAATATATATAGCGTGTATGTGTGTGTATATATGTAAAGAAACCTGTATGCAGGTCAAGAAGCAACAGTTAGAGTCGGTTCCAAATTGGGAAAGGAGTACATCAAGGCTGTATACCATCACCCAGTTTATTTAACTTATATGCAGAGTACATCATGCAAAATGCTGGACTGGAGGAAGCACAAGCTGGAATCAAGATTGCCTGGAGGAATACCCATAACCTCAGATATTCAGATGACACCACCCTTATGGCAGAAATCGAAGAGGAACTAAAGAGCCTCTTGATGAAAGTGAAAGAGGAGAGTGAAAAAAAACTGGCTTAAAACTCAATATTAAAATAAACAAAGATCATGGCATCCAGTCCCATCACTTCATGGCAAATAGATGGGAAAACAAGGAAACAATGACAGACTATTTTCTTGGGCTCCCAAATCACTACTGATGGTGACTGCAGCCATGAAATTAAAAGACGCTTGCTCCTTGGAAGAAAAGCTATGACAAACCTAGACAGTGTATTAAAAAGCAAAGGCATTACTTTGCCGACAAAGGTCTGTAAAAGCTATGGTTTTTCCAGTAGTCATGTGGATGTGAGAGTCGGACCATAAAGAAGGCTGAGTGCCAAAGAACTGATGCTTTCAAACTGTGGTGTTGGAGAAGACTGAGAGTCTCTTGGATTGCAAGGAGATCAAACCAGTTAATACTAAAGGAAATCAGTCCTGAATATTCACTGGGTTTCCCTGATAGCTCAGTTGATAAAGAACCTGCCTGCAATGCAGGAGATCCAGGTTCAGTTCCTGAGTTGGGAAGATCTGCTGGAGAAGGGATAGGCTACCCACTCCAGTATTCTGGCCTGGAGAATTCCATGGACTGTATAGTCCATGGGGTTGCAAAGGGTTGGACACGATTCATTGGAAGGACTGATGCTAAAGCCGAATCTCCAATACTTTGGCCACCTGATGCGAACAGTGGACTCATTGGAAAAGACCCCGATTCTGGGAAAGATCGAAGGCGGGGGAGAAGGGGTGACAGAGGATGAGATGGTTGGATGGCATCACTGACTCAATGGACATGAGTTTGAGCAAGCTCCAAGAGATGGTGAAGGACAGGGAAGCCTGGCGTGCTGCAGTCCATGGGGTCACAAAGAGTCGGACATGCCTGAGGGACTAAGCACAGCATGCGCGCGCACACACACATATATATGTATTATGCATTGTTCTCAGTCGCTCAGTTGTGTCCGACCCTTTGCGACCCCCTGGACTGCAGCCCACCAGGCTCCTCAGTCCATGGGGATTGTCCAGGCAAGAGTACTGGAGTGGGTTGCCATGCCCTTCTCCAGGGGATCTTCCCAACCCAGGGATTGAATCCAGGTCTCCCGCACAGCAGATGGATTCTTTACCAACTGAGTCACCAGGGAAGCCCAAGAATACTGGAGTGGGTAGCCTATCCCTTCTCCAGGGGATCTTCCCAACCCAGGAATTGAACTGGGGTCTCCTGCATTGCAGGTAAGATTCTTTACCAGCTGAGCTACAAGGGAAGCCCATTTATATGTATATGTTTGTGTGTGTGTATATATATATATATAATATAAAATGTGTATATATAATATTTTGTGTATATAAAATATTGTATGTGTTCATATAATGTGTATATATAGTGCTTGTGTATATATAATACAGTTACTATATATATTTTTTCATATATACGTATCATTTTATGTATGTAAAATCTATATGAATAAGAGGAGATTTAGCATGCTGCTGCTGCTGGTGCTAAGTCGCTTCAGTTGTGTCCGACTCTGTGTGACCCCAGAGACGGCAGCCCACCAGGCTCCCCTATCCCTGGGATTCTCCAGGCAAGAACACTGGAGTGGGTTGCCATTTCCTTGAGGAGTTGACTTATGTGATTATGGAGGATGAGAAGCCCCCAAGCTGCGGTCCGGAAGCTGAGGACCCAGGAAAGCTGGTGGTGTTATTCCAGCTTGAGTCCTGAGGACAAAGGAAGCTGATGGAGCACCTCCCAGTCCTGGGGCAAGAGAAGACCAATGTCCTAGCTGAAGCAGGCAGGATGAGCGAAAACCCATGGTTGTCTCCTTCCTCCATCTTTTGTTCTGCTCAGGGATGCTGTAAATGAATGATGCCCAGGCACAGTAGGGAGGGTCATCAGGTTTACTGAGTCCACTGATTCCAACACCCTCACAGATGTGCGCAGCAAGAATATTTAATCTGGGTGTCCCATGACCCAATAAAATGTTATCATGTGATTTTATATTTGACACCTACAATGAACCATCACCAACCAGTACATGGCAGGCACATCTTCAGGTGTTTTTTTTAACTAGTTAATCACATTATTTGTCTTTGTGCTGGGTCTTCATTGCTGCACCCAGGCTTTCTCTAGTTACATTTCATGGGCTTCTCACTGTGGGGGCTTCTCTTGTTGGAGAGCATGGGCTAGGGTGCACAGGCTTCAGTAGTTGCGGCACATGGGTGCAATAATTGTGGCTCTCGGGCTCTAGAGCACAGGCTTAGTAGTCATGGCAGCACAGGCTTAATTACCCCACAGCAAGTGGGATCTTCCTGGACCAGGGATCGAACCCATGTCCCCTGCATTGGCAGGAAGATTCTTTTATCACTGGACCATCAGGGAAGTCCAATATCTTCCATTTTACCAGATACTTTCAGGTTCCTTTCTGACCCTCCTTCTCCATGGCCATCGAGGGCTTCTCTTTCACCCACACCTCAAACCTAAGCATCCTTCAAGGTCCTCCCTTTGACTCCCTTTTCTTCTTCTACGTGTTCTTCTTGGTGAACAGCATCTGTGCTGTGTCTCCAATTCTCACCTCTGTGGATATCTCCTGTGTCCACTAGGATTCGGTTCAGTTGTTAAAAGTGTGTGTGTGGGGGGGGGACTTCCCTGGCAGTCCAGTGGTTAAGATGCTATACTTCCAATGCAGGGGTGCAAGTTCAAGCCCCGGTTGGGAATTAAGGTTCCACATGCTGTGCAGCCAAATAAATACATAATTTTTTTAAAAAGGATGGGTGGGTGGGTAGGGGACACAATTCTAAGTGCGCTGTGAAACCAAAAAAAAACTATATATATATACACACACATTATATATGGAATTTCAAGAACACAAAACTAAATGATAATAAAAACATTACGTATTAAAAACTTGTGAAATGAAACCTACATAGAACCTCAGAGGAAATGTTAGACCCTGGTGGTCCAGTGGTTAGGACTCTGCACTTCCACTACGGGTAGTACAGACTCCATCCCTGGTCGGAGACCTAAGATGCCACAAATCACAGGTTGCATCCCTTCCTCCCTGCCCAAAGGGGAGGGGGGTTGAGAGGGAGAAAAACTAAAAATAAGAAATATAAAGAAAATTTAAAATCCAAAATAAAAATGGCTAACCAAGAGAGATATCTATTTTTCTCTCCTGGTCAAGATAACTGGTGTTGCTTATGTATAAAGGCCTGAAATTCCATGGGCTGTTTTGACCTCCTTGACCCTCACAGGGCCCCCTCTAAGACTTCAGTGTAAATTTCTCCACTTTTGTCAGATATGCACCCCCACCTCAACCACCTGCCTCGTTTCTCTATCAGCCAGAGCAGCAGTCCCCCATCTGGTCCTTGCCCTAATGTGTTTTACCTCTCTGAAAGTCAGAAATTATTCAAACAAGCCAATCACATCCTCGGAAGAGAAGCAGAGGTTAGCCCACTCTTTTGTCACTACCAAGGTTGTCTCCTTGCAGCCTCTGCTTCTTGACTCTGCCCCTGAGTGCACCCCCACCTGGTGGCTCAGCGTCTTCCTCCACTTCCAGCCTGTATGTGTGACCAATGAACTGAGGATGACCTCATCTGTCCTGTTGGGGATCCTGTGTTGGGCTCTCATGTGTGTGCACCATTTAGAGCATGTGATCCCTCTTTCTCCAACAGGGCCAATAGGAGGGGATCAAGACATGGGTCAATTCATGGACAGCCGTCTTCCGTGGTATGGGAGATCCAGTTTCCTTCTACAATATCTTGTTGCCCTACCATTTGAGGCTTCTAGTCCCAAGGCAGTGTCATGGCCCGAGATAGCTGATGGCATTCCAGCCATCACGTTTATGCTCCATCAGAAAATAAGAAGGCACCCTCCTTTCCTCAAAGCTGTACATATCACTTCTGCTGACATAGCCATGTGGCCATGCCTAGGGCTTCCCAGGTGGCGGCAGTGGTAAATAATCCACCTGCCGATGCAGGAGATGCAAGAGACTCGGGTTCAACCCCTGGTTGGGAAGATCCTGTGGAGGAGGAAATGGCAACCCACTCCAGTATTCTTGCCTGGAAAATCCCGTGGGCAGAGGAGCCTGGCTGACTGCAGTCCATGGGGTTGCAAACTCAGATACTAACAGTACAACAGCAAGGCCTTGGCTACCTGCAAGGGAACCTGGGAAATGTAGTATTTTATTCCAGGCAGCCATACGGCCTGGCTAAGTACCAGTTAGTTTTATGGATTGGGTCCAGATCCCGAGGGGCTTATCAATCAGGTGAAGGCTGATTGAGGAGTTTGGCCTTAGCCTGTGAGTCAAGACTGGAGACCATTAGAGGAGGGGCAGGCGCAAGGTATGCCTTGGGATCATTAACTGGTACTGAGTTAAGACCCCTCCTTTCCTCTTCGCATTGGGAAACTACATTTTCCATCAGTTTCTTGCTCCCTCCCACATCAACCCTGCCCCTTCTTCCCCCCAACCCCAAATGACACCAGATCAAGACTTTCCTGGTGGTCCGGTGCCTAAGATTCCATGCCCCCAGGGCAGGGGGGCCAGGGTTCAATCCCTGGCTGGGGAACTTGATCCCACATGCCACGACTGAGGGATCCTGTATGCTGCAACTAGAGATCTCAAGTACTGCCCCTGAGACCTGGCACAGCCAAATAATAAATAAATAAATAATTTTTTAATTAGAAAAAATGTTGAAAAACAAAATGAGATCAGATTGCTGCCCTAGCTCCCACGGTGTTCCTGCAACTATCTTGTGTCCCCCTGATCCCACAGTCCTTGTTACTCTGAGATCACAGCCCCAGGAAAACCAAGAGACACCAACAGCCCCTCCTCATGCAAACATCCCCACACATACAGACACAATCCTACGTGCATTTTGATTCTGCTAGGCTCCACATTAGTAGACCATACTCCTTTACCACCCCTGTAGAACTCCCTCTTGGGCAGGGCAGAGCTGGGATGGGCTGAACCGGGCTGGGCACAGCTCAGTACAGAGAAGGGGGTTTGTTGCAGGAAGATAAGGTCTGTGGGTCATTTACAAGAGTGGTGGTTATATTCCCCACCAATCATCACATTCCATCTGTCTAGCCACAGGGACTGATTCCAGATGGACATGTGACCAGTGCTAGGCCAATGACGTGTAACCTTGGGGCTTTCAGCTGGACTAACGCTGAGGGTATCTTGGCACCACACAGAGGAGCCTGCTGGTAGAGCTGAGAGGTAGAGAGAGTTTCCATACTGAAGATGTCATTTGAGCCTCTGTGTTGTAGGAAGGGGGAGGTCCCTCTACAGGGCCCCAAGAGTGGGCTCTTGTCTAACACTCGGAAAAGAATTGTCTGAGGAGACACGTTCTGACAAAGCAAGAGATTTTATTGGAAAGGGCACCCGGGTGGAGAGCAGTAGGGTAAGGGAAACCGGGAGAACAGCTCTTAGATCCTGGACGAATTGATAAGATCCATCTGGTTTTTTAACAGGCAAGATTGGAGTATTGCAGGGAGACTCACAGGTAATTAGAATTCTAGTATCTCGGTATTTGTTAACTAATGGTCTAAGACCCTCAAGACCTTCTGGGTGTAAGGGATATTGTCTTTTCCAGGGGTAGGAGCATTTGGCCTCAGAAGAATCTTTACTGGTGGAACATTTATGCTAGACCAGGGCTGGAGACACCCCACACCTGGGGATTGACCTCATCTAAGAAAGGGACAGACTCTTCCTTTTCTACATCTGACTGTAAATATTCAGACACTATGCAAAGGAAATTATCGACTTCTAGCTTTCCCCAAGTCACTCTGGTCTGGAGGTGGCAAAGAAGGTCTCTCCCCAGTAGGGGAGCAGGGCAACCAGGGATGTATAAGAAGGGGTGGGTTCCTTGCCAATTGCCCACCTTAGTAAAATTTTGGCTTTGGGGTTTTCTATCTACCCCTATCACCATTTTAGTCTGGGAGTCTAAAGGTCCTAATTGGAAAGGAAGAACAGAGAAGGCAGCCCCCATGTCTAAAAGAAAGTTCACATCCTTACCTTCTGTTTGTAGTCACCCAGCAGTTGAGAGGAGTGATCTGGACCTCACCATTTGCAGGAGTTTCTCAAGCCACTGGGCACCCTCAGTCCGGTCGCCCAGGACTAACACGGAGGGAGCGGGCATAGGGGTCTCCATATGCCTTTCCTTAGGGCGATATGGACACTCCCTTTCCCAATGCCCATCCTCTTTGCAATAATCACACTGGGTGAGTCTCAGCCGCGGTGGATTGTTAAGATCCTTTTTTCTTTGCTTTCCCAGAGACACTCGCATAGTGGCAGGATGAATCAAGGCCAGGATTTTAGCCTGTTGTTGGGCCAAGGCCTGGGTCTGCCTCTCTATTCTCCTATCTTTTCGGGCTTCCTTTTGCTCCCTTTTTGCTTCCTCCTCCCGGTGCCTGTTCAAAAACACCCTATTTGCCGCCTCCACCAAACCGGAAATTGGGGTCTCTGGTCCTTTTCCTAGTTTTTATAATTTTCTCCTTATGTCTGGGGCTGCCTGGGTTATGAAGGAATGGGCCAATACAAGTCCTCCTTCCATACTTTTTAGATCTGTCTTGGTAAAGTTTCTAAAGGCTTCTGTGAGTCTGCCCCAAAAAAGAGCTGGATTTTCATTTTCTTCCTGTGTAACCTGTTTTATCTTATTATAATTAACAACCTTTCGGACACCCTGGGTCATTTCCTGTAGTAGGCAAGTAATGAGGTGTCTTAAAGATTCCTTTCCTGCCCTTGTATTAGGATCCCAGTCTGGCTCTGTAGAGNGACAGGAAAAATAGGATAGGATAGGATAGGTTGAAAGGAGGGGTGAGATAAAAGGGGTCAACAAAATCTGTTGTTCCTTACCCAGTCGGGGCACCCTGGCCAGTTGTCCGCATCAAGAGACCAGGGACAAACGAGTCCAATGTGCAGCCACTGGGTCAGATCCATTGGCAGGCCAGCTGGTCCTGGAGTACCCCAAGCAGTCTGGATGTCAACCCCAGTAAAATTGGGGGTGTCCCTTCATGGTCACCAGTTGTTGTAGGAAGGGGGAGGCCCCCCCCTACAGGGCCCCAAGAGCAGGCTCTTGTCTAACACTTGGAAAAGAATTGTCCAAGGAGACATGTGCTGACAAAGCAAGAGAGTTTATTGGGAAGGGCACCTGGGTGGAGAGCAGTAGGGTAAGGGAACCCAGGAGAATTGCTCTGCTGCGTGGCTCACAGTCTCGGGTTTTATGGTGATGGAATTAGTTTCCGGGTGGTCTTTGGCCAATCATTCTAATTCAGGGTCTTTCCTGGTGGCGCACGCATGGCTCAGCCAAGATGGATGCTATCGAGAGGGATTATGGGAAGGTGACGGACACACGGTGTCTCCTTTCGACCTTTCCCGAACTCCTCCAATTGGTGGTGGCTTATTAGTTCCATATTTCTTATCAGGATCTCCTGTTATAAAACAACTCATGCAAATGGTTACTATGGTGCCTGGCCAGGGTGGGCGGTTTCAGTCAGTGTGCTTCCCCTAACACCTGGACCCAGCTATGCCTGAAGGACACCCCTTCAACATTTCTATTCATGAGTCAATAAATACCCTGGTTTGTATTCGTTAGTTTGGCTTGATTCTCTATTCCTTTGCATCTTTAAGAGTTTCCTGCCAGAAGCTCATATAGTAATAGTTTGGTCCTCATGGTGACGTCCCTGTGGCTAGGATCAGCTCAGTAGTTCTTTAACTCCCTGGGGCTTTATTTACACTGCTACTCTCTAATCACTCTGTTACGGAGACTAAGAAGCTGCTACACAATGTCCAAGCTAGTGCTTGTCAATCCCACATGGAGAACTTGGAGGCCTGTTGTTCTCTTCTGGTCGAAGCTAAATCTTGTCTTCTATCCTAGCCCTGAGCATCCCATTTCTGGAGGCCACTCAGTTTTAGGAAACATGGTTAAATGACTACCTCTTTGGGTCCAAGTTTCTTCTTCTGTAAAAGAGGGATTAATAATGCAGACACCCTCTCTGTGTCCATCATTCTTCCTCAGCATGGTCCTTTCCTCCCACTGACCTGATGCACTTCACTTCCATCACCCCATGACCTGACGACCCCTCCCCCCAAATCCTCCGTAGCTGGTTCTGTCTGGGGCTTACCATGCCCTCCTCGGGCCACACCGGCAAACATCTCATATCTCTTTAAGAAATATTTATTTGTATTTGGCTGCTCTGGATCCTGTTGCTCCACGAGGGAGTTTCACTGTGTCATGTGGGATCTCTCCTCATGGCCCAAGGTGCTGGCGCTCAGGAGTTCTGGCTCATTGGCTTTGCTGCCCCGTGGCATGTGGGATCTTAGTACCCTGACCAGGGATCGAACCTGAATCCCCTGCATTTCAAGGCGGATTCTTAACCACCAGATCACCAGGGAAGTCCCTAATATTTCTTTAGGGGTGGAACCTGCTCTACCCAAACCGCCAGGGAATTCAGGTCCCTTGGGGGTAGCCCTCAACCAGCGACCAATGGAGGGAGTTGGAGGATCAATACCTCAGCTCTCTCACCCCTGGTGTGGGATGACTGATCTCCCAGGGCTCCCTTGCAGGACTGAGCTCCAGCTGCCTGCAGTGAAAATTTGCTTGATTATGAGAATGACCAACCATCCCAGTGTGCCCAGGACTGAGTGTTCCTGGGATGCAGGATTTTGAGAGCTAAAGTTGACAAGTTCCAGGGCAAGTTGCTTACTCCAGTGATATCTCATCAATTACTGACTGCTTCCTTCCTTCCCTCTGCCACATCCCTGCTCCCCTACAGCTGCTGTCTCTGAGGCGATGGCACTAAATCTTTATCTCCGTCTGTTTTGGAGAGACCCCAACCTCCATCATGCCCTTTAAGCAGCCCATCAGCCACTCCCACCCAAGCTGAGCACTTTTGGGTCAGTTGCTTAGTTTTTTCCTTCCCACTGTCTGGTTTTCGTCTTGTGACAGCCTCTTTTCTTAAAAATAAATAAATAAATAAATTTTATTTATTTGGCTGCTCTAGGTCTTAGTTGTGGCATGTGAACTCTCAGCTGCAACACATGGGACCCAGTTTCCCAATCAGAAAGCAAATGTGGGCCCCGTGCATTGGGAGCTCAGAGTCTCAGACACTGGACCGCTAGGGAAGTCCCTGTCTGGTGACAGTCTTTTGAAAAAGGATCTTCTGTCATCTTCATGTTATGTGTGGGAAAGCAGAGGTTTGGGCAGGGAAATGACTTGTCTGAAGTCTTGCCGTTAAGTGGCACATCTCGGGGGATGGGACGTGCAGAATTGGGCTTCCTCACCCCTTGGCACACGCTGCCACTCTGCTGTTGAGGGCCTGGTACGTGGTAGGTGCTATCTTACCTTTGTCTTTTTTAAAAACATTCATGCATTTGGATTTCCCTGGTGGCTCAGTGGCAAAGAACCCGCCTGCCAATGCCGGAGATGCAGGTTCGATCCCTGGGTTGGGAAGATCCCCAGTATTCTTGCCTGGAGAATCCCAGGGACAGAGGAGCCTGGCAGTCACAGAGAGTCGGATATGCCCCAGCGACCAAGCACACAAACACATTCAAGCATTTGTTTGGCCGAGCTGGGTCTCAGCTGCGGCACATGGGGTCTAGCTCCCTGACTGGTAACCGAGCCCGCCCCCTGTGTTGACAGCACAGTCTTAGCTACTGGACCACCAGGGAAGGCACCTCTCTCATCTCCTTCTTATGCATTATCTTATTGAATCCTTACCCCACTCAGGAGGGCAAGACAACCTCTTCCCCACTTTGCAGAGTGGGAAACCAAGGCCAGGAGAGGTGGCAGAGCCCAGGTTCAAGCCCAGGCAGGCTGCCACTGAGCGCACATCCTTAACCACACGGCTGGTGCCTCAATACTTGTAATTTCCTCTTGGCCGCGGTGGCTGTGGCCATTTGGGTACAGGGGGAGTCTAGCTGCCAGTGAGTCCAGCTGGCAGAGGGGAGGAGGGGCCCAGATGGCAGGCCTGACTGGGCGCCCCAGGCTGGTGTCTGGACTGGCAGGCTGAGCCCGGGGCCTGCCCTGGCCCTTGCTCCTTGGGGACCCTCCTGTGCCCTGAAGTGTCCTCCACTCCTCTGCCCCCACCCCTACTCCTGCGGTCGGCCCAAATACCAGACAGGGTGAATCTCAGCTTTCCCCCAAGCATTCCTCGCTCCTGTGGCCCGGCCCAGGCTGGCCGAGGTTACGCAAGCGAGCTGGGGTGGTTGGGAGAGGCGGGTGGGACTAAGGGGATGGGCTGGCCGGTCCTCACCACCCCATCCGGCGCCTGCCCGCCCTCCGCAGGGCGGGGAAAGGGTGGGCCAGCTCCCCTGAGCCCCTGAGGGAACAGGCTGGGGGGGGAGGTGGGGGGTTTGTGTGAGATGGGGGGCGGTGGCGGCCACAGCACAACCTCCAGAGGTGACCGCCTGGTTTCCATTAAGGAACCCTGGTCAGCAGTTCGGGCGAGACGGCAGAGTGGGGCTGGCTATGGTAAGGTGGGGCGGGGGTGGGTCTGAGGGTGGGGCCTGCCCGGCTGCTGCACACCCCCCGCCAGGCGGGGATGCTTCTGTTGCCATGGTGACCCGGTGCCCAGTCTGGGGACACCCTGACCTGTCCCTCAACTCCCAGCGACTGAGCCTATTGCTGCTGCTTTTGCTGCTGCCTGGCCCCCCACCCGCCCGTGGGATGGAGGATGACGCCTCCTTCCCCCACCTGGGGGAGAGCTCCCAGCCCCCACCCCGGGCCTGCCCCCCACGCTGCTCCTGCCCCCGGCCCGACACGGTGGACTGCGACGGCCTGGACCTCCGGGTGTTCCCGGACAACATCACCAGGGCTGCTCAGCACCTCTCCCTGCAGGTGGGGCCAGCGTGTGGGTGCAGGGCGGCTCCCAGGGTGGACAGGGGAGCCTGCAGAGTGCCGGGGCTCGGGGTGCGGGTCCCTGTGCAGGGGTGAGGAGCTGAGCGTGTGGGTTGTGACACAGGTGGGAGTGGTCTTGATGAGCACGCAGGGGGTCTGTGCAGGAGTCGGGTGAGAGGAGGTGGGGGCACAGATGCCCAAAGCGGGAGGGGCTGAGGGGTGAGGGGTCAGTGTCTGCTGATTTAAGGGGCTGCTTGAGGTCAAGTGTAATGAGGCATCCGGGGTCAATTGTAGGGGTGGATGGGGTGTTGGGGTCAGTGTCTTTTTGTTATGGGGTTGTTACGAAGTAATGCCTTTGGGATCAAGTACAGGGTGAAGGGTCAGGGGTAAAGATCCCTCCTGCCAAGCAGGAGACGGGAGTTCAATCCCTGGGTCAGGAAGATCCCCTGGAGGAGGGCATGGCAACCCACTCCAGTATTCTTGCCTGGAGAAACCCACGGACAGAGGGACAGAGGGACGTGGTGGGCTAGTCCATGGGGTCAGAAAAAAGTCGGATATGACTGAGCGACTCAACAACAAACAACAGGATGAAAGGGCGTCGAGGCTTCCTGCTTAGGCTGACGGGAAGCTGAGAAGCAGGGCTTGCAAGGGCCGTCTGTTGAAGGCCCAGGGTCACGGGAGTCAGGGTGTGAATGTCGCCCCCCACCCCGGCCTGCCCTGCAGAACAACCAGCTCCAGGAGCTCCCCTACAACGAGCTGTCACGTCTCAGCAGGCTGAGGACCCTCAACCTCCACAACAACCTCATCTCCTCTGAGGGTGAGCTGGGGGGACAATGGGAGGAGGCCCCTGCACAGCCCGGTCCCCGCTGCCCTCTCGCTCCCCAGCTGGGTCTGTGGGCAGCTCTGCGGCAGTTCCCAGAACTGCCCTTTGCTGAGCAGGATGGAAACTCAGGGAATGGGGGGCGGGGGCTGTGGCTTTTGAGGACACAGCGGGGGCAGGGCGTGGAGGAGCCTCTGCCAGCCTCCAGGCTGGATGGGAACACAGGCTGCCCCCGCCCTTGCCACCGCCAGGAGGGTCCCCTCACTGCCCACCTCACGCACAGGCCTGCCCGACGAGGCCTTCGAGTCGCTCACACAGCTGCAGCACATCTATGTGGCCCATAACAAGGTGAGGACCCCGCCGCGCCCCCGCCGTGCCCCGCCCCCCCACCCCGCCCCAGGCGGGCCGGCAAGGGCGCAGCCAGCTGGGTCGCACAGCGCTGCGTGGAGGTGGGTGGCGGGCGGGGAGGGGCTGGACGGACGTGCCACCGGGGCCACTGCGGCTGTGCTCCCGCAGCTCTCTGTGGCCCCCCAGTTTCTGCCCCGCTCCCTCCGGGTTGCTGATCTGGCTGCCAACGAAGTGACTGAGATCTTCCCACTCACATTTGGGGAAAAGCCGGCGCTCAGGTATAGCCCCTAGCCCAGCCCAAGCCCCGCCGGGACTTGCATACGCCTGGGGTCACTCTGCACCCTGGGGTCTGACTGGGGTCATGAGCCAACCCTGGAGAGGCTCTGGGTGGCGGGGGAGACAGGGCCCCGGATGCCCTGTCTGGAGAATTTCAGACTGGAGGAGAGTGCACACACTCACACATACACTCCACACACACACACTCACATACATACATCCGCACATTCACACAGGCATTCACACACACACTCATTCACTCAACCCACCCACCCACTCACACACATCATACACTCAACACACTCACACACACACTCACATACTCACACTCAAACTCATACATACTCAACACACACACATACACTCACAGCCACACCCACACCACTCCCCCCCCACACACACATACTCACACTCAAACTCACACGTACACTCAACATTCACTCACACAGTCACACACACCCACCCACCCACACAAATCACACCCACACCACTCCCACACACACAGACACACACACACTCTGAAGCCTGCCCTGAGCTGGGGCACGGGGTGGCCGGGAGGCCAGGGCCGGGCTGGTGGCAGGAGCCTGGCTACCCTCAGGTCCGTGTACCTCCACAACAACCAGCTGAGCAACGCTGGCCTGCCCCCTGATGCCTTCCGCGGCTCTGAGGCGGTGGCCACCCTCAGTCTCTCCAGCAACCAACTCAGCTACGTGCCGCCCAGCCTGCCGCCCTCGCTGGAGAGGCTCCATCTACAGGTGCCCCCCTCCGCCCGACCACCCCCACGTCTCCACTCCCCTCAGGGCCCCGCACCTCCGTCCCGGGGGTCTCCTTGTCATCCCAGCAGTCCCTGCAGGTGCCCCCCCCCGCCCAACCACCCCCACATCCCCACTCCCCTCGGGGCCCTGCACCTCCGTCCTGTCCTGCGGGGCCCCTTGTCATCCCAGCAGTCCCTGCAGGTGTCCCCACTGCCTGACCACCCCCACATCCCCACTCCCCTCGGGGCCCCGCAGCTCTGTCCTGGGGGACCCCGTGTCATCCCAGCAGTCAAAAGTGTCTTTGGGTCCTTTTCTCCGGCATGGGTGCTCAGAGGCTCTCTGAGCAGCCTTGCTCGAAAGAACACCTTGTCCCTTACTCAGGAGCCCCCGTGGCTCCCTATTGCCCTCTGCCCTGGACCCTCAGTCTCATTCCCTCGTCCCTTCCCAGAACAACCTCATCTCCAAGGTGCCCCGAGGAGCCCTGAGCCGCCAGACCAATCTCCGTGAGCTTTACCTTCAGCACAACCANCTGGGTGTACATGAGGGCCCGGGAGGGGAGCAGGTTGGGGCTTGGCTGAACAGGTGGCCCAGGGCCTGGGGCCGCCACGGCGCCATCTCTGCTCGCCCGCCCAGGTGCTGGACCTCAGCCACAACGAGCTGTCCTTCGTGCCCCCTGACCTACCCGAGGCCCTGGAAGAGCTGCACCTGGAGGGCAACCGCATCGGCTACGTGGGCCCTGAAGCCTTCCTCGGCACACCACGCCTGCGCGCCCTCTTCCTCAGGTACCCTGCGGGTGAGGGTTAGGCAGCTCCAGGTAGACAGGGCAGGGCCGTGGGCGGGCCCAGGTGGGCCTCTCCCCAGGAACGTGCCCTCACACCCGCCTCTCGGTCCAGGGCCAACAGGCTTCACACGACCAGCATCGCACCTGAGGCCTTCCTGGGCCTCCTGCACCTGCGCGTAGTGGACACGACGGGGAACCCCGAGCCAGTCTTGGTCCACCTGCCGCCCACAGCCCCACGCCGGCCACGGGCAGCAGGCCCCTGAGCCTCAAGGAGTGCGGTAGAGCAGCCCAGATCCCTGGGGCTCTGCTGGGCTATGGACTAAGGAGACAGTGCCCACCTGGGGCCTCGACCTGGCTCTCCTGGGCCTGGAGGGCTGGGCCTGCCCATCCTGTGCTGGCGGGGACACTGGGATGGGCCACCACCCAGACATCTAGGGAGCCCAGGAGACGGAGCAGACCACGCGCACACTGGGCGTACAGGCAACTCAGGCCCTGCTGGACGCCCCCCACTGCCTGTGCAGATGGAGACAACAATAAAGCCTGGCCTGGGCCTCCCTGGTGGTCTAGTGGTCAAGATTCCACGCTTCCACTGCAGGAGGTGTGGGTTCAATCCTTGGTTGGGGAACTAAGATCCTGCATGCCTTGCAGCATGACCAAAAAACAAACACACACCCCTAGCCCTTGCAAGTGCTCACCACAGACCAGGTGCCCCTCCGCTTGTGGCAGGGGCTCTCATTGTGCCGTATCCAGCAACGGAAGCTGAAGCTCTGGGATGCTAAGTGAGTCCGGCAGTCTAGTCCAGGTCCTGGGGCCCACGAGTGGCAGGGCTGCCTTGCAAGGCCCTGAGACGCACGTGGGTCACCAAGCACCACCACATATGACCTGACCTTGTGTGTAAACACAGATACACCCAAGGCCACCAGCTGGAGAGACACACGCAGATGCCCTCAGGTGCACTACAGACCCCAAGGACACATGCATGGGCCTTTACACACATCCCTGCCAAGAGTGTGTGCACAGACCATGTCCTTCATTGGCATGCTCCCTGCTCCTCTCGCAGGCACCTCTTCATCATCCCCCTGGGGTGGGGCAGCCCAGCCCAGGCACTGGGGCCAGGAACAAGAAACAAGGACAGGACAGAGTGAGCCAGGTATGGCCCTGGCTGTTTATTCCATGTGTCTACCCTGGGGGCCCAGCTGGGCCAGGGCAACCCTCTGGGGAGCCTGGCTGACCCTGGCTCGCCTCAGCGGCTTCTTTGGGGTGTGGGTGGGCATCAGGGTTAAGGCTGGGGAGGGATAGGAATTAAAGTGCTTGCAAGGGCCCTGGGGGCTTGGTCCCAGCCATCCTCCTGCTTTGGAGGCCAGCAAGGGGCTGTGCACCCCTGGGCTGTGCAAACGGACTCTCTGGGGCCCACCCAGCTGGGCCTGGGTGAGGGGCACACACAGGCTGGCAGACTCTGACGATGCCCCCTGCTGGGGGAGGCTCCAGCCGGGCCAGGTGGGCCCAGTGGCGGATGTGTCCGTACAGAGTTGACTGTCCACTGATTGTCTGCATGTCTGGTCAGAGGTTGTGGCAGTACAGGGTCCACAGGCCCGCTCCCAGCTCTCCGGGGGCCGCCTGTCCCTTTGCCCCTCACCGGCGGAGCCGCTGCAGCTGCGGGGAGAAGTGGCCTGGGTCAGGATGGGGGACACAACCACGCTTGCCCACCTGGCTCTCAATGCCCAAGCTGCTCACCTCACTCTCGACCAGGTTCCGTCTATACAGTGCCTCCTTGGCAGCCTCCTAGGGGGTGAAGGAGGAGTCAGCGGGCAGCCCCTGGTGGCCCTGGTCATGCCCCCATGCCTCCCCAGCTCACCCTGCTGCCATCATTGCCCAGACGCCGGGCGGCCTCCGTGTAGAACTGTAGCTGGCGCTCCAGCTGGGCCATGTACTCTGAGGGATGGAGGTGGGGGGACCATCAAGATGGGGCCCGCGCCCCCACCCTTCCCCCCACACCCATCCCTGAGCTCCTACCCCGCCGCATGCCCGGGCCTCCCTGTTCCAGCTGCGCCCGCTGCCACTGGCTGCGCTGCATGATGTCCTGGTACTGCTGCGCCACCTCAGGGGGCACCGGCCGCCGCGCCTGCCTGAGGGCCAGGATCTGGGGTCGGGGGAGAGGATGCAGAGGGAGCTGTGAGGGACCTGAGGACCCCCTGGCCCTGCCCCACTGGGTCTCGCAGGGTGGCACCCACCTTCCGCTCCAGACGCTCTTGGTCGAAGGCCAGCACGCTGAGACTATGCAGGGGCCGTGCTGATCTATGGGGTTGGGGAGGGGGAGGGGCTGCAGGGAACTCCCATCCCCAACCCTATTAATTCAACAAACATATTGGGCCCCGGGGGACAGTGGGAGACAAGCCAGGACCACCCCTGTATTGCTGAGTCCACAACCTGACAGGGACAAGGGGTGTACACCCAGGCAACTGTGATGCCAGGTGTCAGGGAGGGCTTCCTGGAGGAGGTGACGGCCAAGCTGGGAATCAAAGGAGTCAGAGTGGGGCAGAGGAGCAAGGAGCAAGTGTGGCGATAGGTGTGCTCAGGGTATTATAACACAGAGTAAGCCAAGAGGCTCGTGAAAACTAAATGTAGCCATGAACCAACAGGAAGAAGGCTGGATTATTGACAGTGGTCTGATCACAAAAGGTCTTGAAGATCAAGCTGAGGAGTTTAAACTAGATGCTCCAGGAGAAGAGGAGCCAAGAAAGGTTTTGAAGCAGGGGAGAGACATGCTTTATTCTGTGCCTGATGGTAAGTTGTCCAGGAGAGGCTGAGATAAGAAGAGGGGCATTCTCTCCAGCACAGCTGGGCCTAGTCACCTACCTGTTCCCTGGCTCCCTCGTAGGAGCAGGCAAGGGAGGAGCCTTCCCTTTGGGGCCAGCAACCTGCTTCAGAGGACAGAACTAGTCTTGTAAGTCTCGGCCACCTTGAACCAAGCCCTCCCTTCCCCCCAGGGCTGCTGACGGGCAGGGGTCTCACTGTGGGCATGGATGCTGGCACGGGGTCAATGACCAGCCACCTCTCAGTCGTGGTCTCCAACTGCTGGGCTGTCAGGGGCTCGCGAATCCGAACCATCACCTCCAGCCGGCCCCCTGTGGGCCTGCGACCATCCAGGACCTGGGGACAGTGAGGGGAGGCTGTTAAGAAGCAGGCAGTGAGGCTTCCCTGGTGGCTCAGTGGTAAAGAATCCACCCGCCAATGCAGGAGATGTGGGTTCGCTCCCTGGTGCGGGACGATCCCACGTGCTGCTGAGCAACTGAGCCCGTGTGCCACGACTATAGAGCCTGTGCTCTAGAGCCCGGGAGCTGCAACAGGTTTCGAAGCCTGTGTGCCCAGAGCCCATGCTCACAACAAAAGAAGCTACCGCAATGGGCAACCTGCGTACCACAACTAGAGAGTGGCCCCCGTTTGCCACAACTAGAGGAAAGCCTGCGTAGCAGCGAAGACCCAGCACAGCCAAAATAAATTTTAAAAATTCCCCCCCCAAAAAAAAAAATTCCCCCAAAAATAAATAAATAAAAGCAGCAGCAGGCTGTGGCTAGAGGCTCAGGGCTGGGCTCCAGGACAACCAGAGAAATTTCCAAAATATGAGCCCCTGGGTATGGCTGAGATACCAGCTGCTCTTAATGGAGCAGGGTGCAGAGGGTACTTAGGGCTGGGTAGTGGGGAAGCCTGGTATTTCCGGGGAGGGGCTGTGCTAGCAGAGAGGACCTTTGGGAGGCTCAGGGCAGGGAGCATCTGGTTGATGTTTGTGAGTGGCACGGCTATACCCAAGTGTTCAGACCAATGTCCACCTCTCACCTCAAGGACCTCTCGGACCTCGCATGCCGTCTCCAGGGCGTCCAGTTTCAGCTGAGCTGTGCCCAGGACCCGGTCGGTCTTAAAGAGCCCCCTGTGTGTGAGAGAGGAAACAGAATGGTTGGCCCTGGGCAGCTCCCCCTCCCCTGGAGGCCCAGAAAGCACCTGTGGCCCCAGCTCACCCCTTGTGGACCACTTCGAACTTGATGCCTTTGGTCTGAATGGCCCTTCGGAAGCCACGGTGGCTGCGGTTGATGCAAAGCTTGAACTGCTCCTTGAACTCTGCCAGGGGAAGAAGGGAGAGAGGAGGGGCAGGGTCAGCTTATGGTCTCATGGGCTTTCTGCAGGGATGGGAGGCGGGGGACTGCTTCCTGCCAGGGCTCACCAGGGGAGTCTGTGTTTTTGATCACGCTGGTCTTATCTTTCTGAGCTTCTTCCTGTGACCAGAGAGGAGGTGAAAAAGCTCAGGGGCTGGGGCCTGCCCTTGAACCCCCGCCAGACCCACACCCTCCAGGCCTGAAGGGGCTGGAACCCATCCCCCCTCAGCTCCCCATGTACCACGTTGGGATAGGGGAAGTCGAAACGAACAAAGACATCCAGGTCACCAGGAGACAGCCCTGCGGAAAGACAAGGGTCAGAGTTGGGCAGATGGTGGACCCCACAGCCCTGCCCCTTGCCTGGTGCCCCCTCACCTGGCGGTGTGGGCAAGCTGATGCCCTTCACGATGAATAGGAGCATGTCGTTGCTGCTGAGGTCTGGGAAGATCCTTCCGGGAGGGAGGTGGGGAGACAGGTGCCTCAGTGCCACTGCCCTGCCNTCATCCACAGGCCCTGTTCTTCTTTCCCAAGGAGAAAAGTAATCCTCAAGAAGTGGATGGTCTGTCCCACATGGCACAATCTGTTACCCTGATCTCCAACCCCTCTTCCCTAGTAATGGAGCTCTGGCTGGACACACAGCAGCCCAGCAAGAGACTACATGTCCCAGCCTCCCCTGCAGCTAAGTGTGGCCACATGACTCAATTCTGGCCAATGGGAGGCAAGCAGAAGTGAGGCAACTCCACATCACTGCCCATAGCCTGGATAAGGCATCCCCTTATCTGTTCAAAGGTCAATCCACTTTGACCACAAGGACAAGAATGACCTCCTAGGGTGTCACAAAGTAGCAAGATGGAAAGAATCTGGGCCCTGAAGGGCTTTTTTAGAGATCTCTTTTAGAGACCAGAATGCCCTGAGTGTTATGTACAGGAAACAAATGTCTGTCTTATTTCAGCCACTGTCTTGGGCCGGGAAGAGGGGTTTGTTACAGCAGTTTAACCTGGACCCTGATGAATACATTCCAAGTTCTGTGACTGCTAAGTGGCAGAAGTCCGAAGGGTGAGTGCCTGGGAAGGCCCAGAAGGCCTAGAGGGTTCACCTTGGTGATGTCCACAGGCAGCCCATTGCGTGAGGCCTCCAGCATGGGCTCCAGCCCTTTGGCCTGGCGCAGGTGCATCTTGGCGCCCTCCACGTCGTTCTTCTGCTTGGCTCGCAGTGCAGCCTGCAGGAGCTGCTTCTTGCGGCCCTCCAGGAAGGCCAGCTGCTGCTGGGCTGTGGGTACAGGGGTGTTTGCAGGTGCTGCCCCACCCACAGCCAGGCAATTGGCTGCCCAGGTGGGGAGGGGCATACCTACCTCTGGTGGATGTGCCTTTGGGGGCTGCTTTGGCTATGGGGGCGGATCCTGACGGGGGTGCCTTTGAAGGTGGGGCTTTGGGCTGGGCTGTGGGGGCTGCAGGGCTGCTGAGCTGCAGAGGGTTGGAGAGCAAGTCAGAGCTTTCCCAGCACCTGTGATGAGTCTGCTGTCCACAGGGTTGAGGCCTGACAGCGACAACACTGACCATCTCAGTTTCTATTTCTTTAGCACTGAGCACAACATACGATCTTGTTCACACTAAACCTTGGCAACAGCCCCAGGAGGTAGGGACTAGTACTGTGCTCACTGTACAGAGGAGCCCGAAGTTCAGAGGTCAAGATGACTTGCCCATGGCCTCATGGCCAGGAAGTAGCAGGCCCAGATGTGCAGCTGGTTCTTCCTGGCTCAAGGCCAGGACTACTGGGGCTTTGCTTTGCTGCCATGCCACTCCCCTGCCTCACCCCAAGGCCCTGGCCCCTCACACCTTCTTAGGCTCCTCGTCCTCTTCGTCCTCAGGGCCTTCATCCTGGTTGGCCAGCTTCATGGCGGTCTCCAGGACCCCCACCAGGCTCTGCTGGGTGGGCTCGGTGGCCTCCAGGCCCTGGATCGGGGGAAAGCCTAGGTGGCCAGTTGGGACCCAGTCAGGAGAATGAGGCCACACTATAATTGTTGAGACACAGGTTCTTCCCCTGCTAAGGAGCTTCAGGCCTTTGAATCTATGTGGGTTGGCCAAAAAGTCTGTTCTGATTTGTTAAACCCTGAACGAACTTTTTGGCCAAGGCAATACTTTTGTGTTTTCTTGGTTCTTTCTTTTCTTTGTGGAAGGGCTGGGTGGGCTGCACCGCAAGGCATGTGGGATCTTACTTCCCTAACCAGGGATCGAACCCACGCCCCCTGCAGGGGAAGCGCGGAGCCTTAACCACTGGACTGCCAAGGAAGTCCCTGAATCTATTTTGAATGCAAGGAAGGAGCTGCTGCTGGTTTGGTGGAGATAGGTGTCAGACCATTCTAACCTCCCTCTTTGCTCTTGGCTCCTCTTGCCTGACCCTGGTCGGGTCTTGACCAGACTCCAACAAGCAAGCACCATGTGAGGGGGCATGCTGGGCATAAGAGGTGGCCCTGGGCCTGGAGGGACTCCCAGGGGACCAACGTGCAGAGCTGTAATTGCTCTCATGGTGGACACACAGGCGGCTCTGAGATCCCAGAAGACATCTCCAACCCACCGGCAGGGGAGATGGGAGGCTGGGGAGATCTCTGTAAAACTGAGAGCTGATGACTAGCAAGGAGTGAGTCACAGAAGAAATGACCAAGGGCTTCCCTGGTGACTCAGTGGTAAAGAATCAGTCTGCCAAAGCAAAAGACACGGGTTTGATCCCTGATCCGGGAAGATGCCACATGCTGCGAAGAAAGCCCCAACGCCACAGTGTCTGAGCCTGGGTTCTAGAGCTCAGGCCACAACTACTGAAGCCCACATGCCTTCGAGTCTGTGCTCTGCAACAGGAGAAGTGACCGCAGTGAGGCCCATGTACCACAACTAGAGGGTAGCCCCTGCTCGCTGCAACTAGAGAAGAGCCTGTGTGGCAATAAAGACCCAGCAAGGTCAAAAATAAATACATAATGTTTTAAAATAAAAAAATGGCCAGACAGTGGTGGGCTGATGAGCAGACTCTTTGGATAAAAAACTCCTAATTTGTAGTGTTTGCCGATTTCTGTGGTGCAAACATTCCCATGGTAAATGATTTTAAGGTACCCATTGTCTAACGAGCTTGCAGAATTTCTGAAGGTGCAGCCATCAGCTCCCTGGGACTGGAGAGCGGGAGGGAACAGCACCTGCAAAGGCTCAGAGGGTGGCGGGGTGGGGCTGGGGAGCAGGGCCTACCTGGAGGCACGGGCAGCTCTGCCACATTCACCGCTCGGCCAGCCTTGTGGGCCCGAATGGCATCTTGGTATTGCTGCAGGGAACACAGGTGTCAGGGCTTCCTGGGCAAGGTCTCTAGGGGTGGCCGACCCGCCTACTTGGGTCTCCACGCACCTTGACGATGCGCTCATGCATGCGAGCCTTCCGCTGGTCCCCCTTGGTCTTGGCTTGAGCCGCAGCCACGTGGTACCGCTCCACCCGCTGCTCTAGTGCCTCCAGGAGAGTCTTCGGGGCTGGAGGAGCCTCTGGGTCAGACCAGACGGTAGAGTTAAGGGTCTCGGTGAGAGGAGACTGTCTTGCTCCGGCCGGCCCACCCCACAGGGGCCCAGGAGCCTACCTGGCGTGGAGGGCACCATAGCAGGAGTTGGAGGCTGCACAGGTGGTGATGGTGGGCCCTGAGGCAGCTGGTCTAGGGGTAGAGAGGTCCAGTCCAGTGGGGGGCTTACTTGTGGCCGCCCTTCCCCCGACCAGGCTAGTCTGGCCTGAGGCTGGGATCCCTGGGGTCCCCCTGACCAAAGGGGCGGCAGCATCAGCAAGAACGTCCTGGAGACCTCCAGCAGTCCTGGAGGATGGGCAGGGCAGGGTCCTCACCAGGTGGAGGGGGCAGGCGCGACAGGTCCACAGGCTCCCCCCGGCTCAGGGCCTCCAAGACAGCATCAAAGCTCTGGGAGAAGGAAGATCGGGGCAGGAGGCTGCAGCTGGGGGCTAGGACCCCATGGGAAGCCTCCACGACCTGCCACATGGCAGATGACTCCCCACTCTGTCCCTTCGTTTGCAGCAAGCATCTTTTTAAAATTTTTATTTTTGGCTGTTCTGTGACCAGGGAATGAACCTGCTCCCCTTGCAGTGGAAGTGCAGATTGATCTGGTGGTCAGTCTCTGGACCACCAGGGAAGTCCTTTTGTGGTATTTTGCTCAAGCCTCCTCTAGACATTTATGCCCATTTCACAGAGAGGGTAAACTGAGTCTTCAGGAGGTGCAGCAAACTATAGTCACGGAGTGACCAGGATTCAAATCTGGGTCTGTCTTGACTCCAGAGCCCCTGTTCTTTGCTATCACACAAAGCTGGAAGCATCCTGTCCTCTACCTCCAACCCTGACCCCTCTGGACGCACCTTGGCCACACGGAAGTGTTTGGCGGCAGTGGCGGTGTCTCCCTGCTGCTTGGCGTGGAGGGCAGCCAGCTTGTACTCGCGCTGTCGGCTCTGCAACTGAGCCAGGGGGCCAGGGCTGCAAGGACCTGGGAAAGGGGACGGTGCACAAACTATTTCTACTTAATTCTTACAACAAAGGCCCACCTTAGAGATTTGAGAACTGAGGCTCAGAGAGGGGATGCTGTTTCTCCAAATCACACAGCCTGAAGAAGGCATAGTGAGGACTCAACCCTGTGACTGTCAGTCTCTAGAGCCAATGCTATTTTGCCCCCAAGAGAATTCTGGAAAACTTTCTGTACTCTTACACATTTTTAAGTTGACATCTAAAACTTTTCATTTTGAGTTGAGAAAGTGGCAATGGCTATTGTTCCTAGTGTCTTCAAATACTGACATTTGATAACGAAAATCATCACACTACTCTTTTAAATCAAATGAATCCTAACTACCATAGTGATCTGAAACTCACCGATATTTCCCTTTTTATTTTTTCAGATTGTGGTAAAATACAAGATAAAATTTACCGTCTTAACCCTTTATAAGTATACAGTTCAATGGCATTAAGGACATTCACATTGTTGTACAACCATCACCACCATCCAACTCCAGCACTCTTTCCATCTTTCCCAACTGAAACTCTGTCCTCATTAAACACTAACTCCCCCTCCCCCTCCCCCAGCCCCTGGCGCCCACTGGTCTACTTTTTGTCTCTGGGAATCTGACTCCACTAGGGACCCCCTATAAGTGAAACCATACAGTCTCTGTCCCTTTGTTACTGGCTTATTTCATGCGGCATAATGGCTTCAAGCTTCATCCGTGCTGCAGCGTGTGTCAGAACTTCCTTCCCTTTTCAGGGTGAATAATAGTCCATTATACGGATGGACCACATTTGTTTATCCATTTTCAGGCATACCTCTTAGTATAGGTCTGGTTCCAGATCACCTCAATAAAGCAAATATTGTAATGAAGTGAGTCACTCAGGTTTTTTGGTGTCCCGGTACATATAACAGTTACTATACTATACTGTGGTCTATGAAGGATGCAATAGCATTATGACTAAAAAAACAACGTACATACTTTAACATGAGAAAATTCCATTGTTCCACAGGGTAACTAAGCCCATGCACTGCAACTACTGAGCCTGAACACCCTACAGCCCGTGCTCTGCAACAAGAGTCGCCACTGCAACGAGAAACCTGCTCACCGCAACTAGAGAAAGCCCACGCGCAACAAAGGAGACAGCCAAAGATAAACAACTCATTAGATTAAAATAAATGTATTGTTAAAAAATGCTAACTACCACCTGAGCCTTCAGCAAACTGTAGCAGTAACACTGAAAATCAATGATCACAGATCCCCATAACAAGAATAATAATGAAAACCCTTGAAATCCTTCGAGAATTGCCAAAATGTGACAGACAGACACAAAGTGAGCAAACGCTGTTGGAAAAATGGTGCCAACAGACTTGCTCAGAGTACAGTTATCACACACTGATTTGTAAAAAAAAAAAAAAAATCATAGTAATCTGTGAATTGCAATAAAGCAAAGCTGAAGAAACCCAGGTGTGCTTTATCTGTCAACAGAAACTGGACACGTGGGAGCTTCTGGGATCAACCAGGGATTGAACATGTGTCCTCTGCATCGGCCAACAGATTTCCAACCACAGGACCATGAGGTCCTACTTTTTAAATATACACCAGGGTTCACAGTGAGCAGCTGGGAACTTCAGATCTTCCCTTCTTTACATACACGTTTCTGCCAGAATTGTATCCTAACATGATGCATTTGGGTACTCGAGAGTCTTTTTTTAACACCTTATTGTACATTTAAATGTACCTTTCTGCAGCATATCAGCAAAGTTGGGAAACAGGATTAAATGGCTTTTAAGACACTATATTAGATACAGCTTCAAATAATACGCCTAATATGTTCTTAGGAGAAGTATTCTTAAATTGACATCAATAAGTACAATTGTTGGTAATAAAAATAAAATACAATAGATATACCACTCACCACCCAGATATACATCCTAGAAATACCTAGAAAAAAGTACAAAGTGCCTGTTGTACTTTTTCAGACTGATAACTGGACTCACTGCTTTGTTTTGGTGTACTTGCCTGAGAAGGTGTCCAACTTGAAGCAAAACAACTTGACATTTTTTTTAATTGAGGTATAAATAATTTACAACGCTGTGTTAATTTCAGGTATATAGAAACCTGATTCATTATGTGTATATATATAAATAAATTCAGATTCTTTTCCACTATATATATATATATAATGTATAAATCTACCGTATAGCATAAGTTCCCTGGGCTATACAGTAGATCCTTGGTTTTTTTGGAACTATATATATAATGTATATATCTACTGTATAGCATAAGTTCCCTGGGCTATACAGTAGATCCTTGGCTTTTTTGGAATTCTTTAATAGATAGTAAGGTGTATCTGTTAATCCCAAACTCCTAATTTATCTCCCCCTGCCCAATATCTTGACATTTCTTAATGTGGACCATTTTTAAAGTCTTTATTGAATTTGTTACAATATTGCTTCTGTTTTATGTTTTAGTTTTTTGGTCCCGAGGTATATGTGGGATCTTAGATCCCCGAGCTGAGACTGAACCTGCACCCCCTGCATTGGAAGGCAAAGTCTTAACCACTGAACCTCCATGGAAGTCCTATAACACCCCGACATTTCACTGGCTTTATCTCCTGCCATTGACAGTCCCTCTCAGTGTTAAAATTTTATTTGGGGGCAGAATTACTGTTGGAATTATTTTTTGCACAAAACTGAGCAAAGCTTAACTATATCGAGCTTTTTTGATAAATAATTTTGATATACTAGGAGTAAAATTGTGTTGGCGAGGCAGCTCTTGTTGACAAGGTGGGGGCCGGGTCCACCCACTAGCACTTAGCTCGTTTCCTTGTTCATTCTTTTCCTACTTTCCTTTTTTGTTTTTAACGTGCAAAGAAACCTGCTTCACATCACCAAACAGATGGGAAAAGACAGAGTCTTACAGATGTCACATGATTCTCAGGGTCCCCGCACAGCTATATACAAAAAACCCCATTATGAAAAACTGTTGGTGATTTCAGCTGAGAATCTCAGGTCACGATTTCCAACAGTCATCCTTGAGCTTTACTAAAAACAAAAGCTTAGAAACCAGCTTGGCTGAAGCACTCAGAGTCTAGGGGTTCACTTTCTGAACCTCAGGCCAGCATTTGGAGTATCTCCTTTGGTTTGCCCCCTTTTCTTTTCTTAAGGCAGGGGAAGGGGAGGTTAGGGGAAAGAAAACTTCTTGGGGGGTGTGTTCTCCAGCAAGTGAGTTTTAGGAACGATGGACAAGCTGAGGGCTTGGGAACTATTCACTTAATACTCTGTGGGTGGACTCTGGAGAGTCCCTTGGACTGCAAGGAGATCCAACCAGTCCATTCTGAAGGAGATCAATCCTGGGATTTCTTTGGAAGGAATGATGCTGAAGCTGAAACTCCAGTACTTTGGACACCTGATGCAAAGAGTTGATTCATTGGAAAGGACTCTGATGCTAGGAGGGATTGGGGGCAGGAGGAGAAGGGGACGACCCAGGATGAGATGGGTGGCTGGCATCACAGACACAATGGACGTGAGTCTGAGTGAACTCCGGGAGATGGTGATGGACAGGGAGGCCTGGTGTGCTGCGATTCATGGGGTCACAAAGAGTTGGACACGACTGAGTGACTGAAATGAACTGAACTGGGGGCCTTCCCTGGTCATCCGCTGGTTAAGAATCTGCCTGCCAGTGCAGGAGACGTGGGGTCGATTCCTGGTCTTGGGAAGATCCCACATACCGTGGAGCAACTACGCTTGTGAGCCACAACTACAGAGCCTGTGTTTGAGAGTCCTTGGGGTGCAACTACTGAGTCTGTGCACTCAGAGCCCATCCTCTACAACAAGAGAAGCCACCACAATAAGAAGTCTGTGCACCACAATGAAGAGTAGCCCTCGTCGCAACTAGAGAAAGCCTGCGAGCAGCAATGAAGACCCAGCGCAGCCGTACATAAATAAAAATGTATCTTAAAAAAAGAAAAAACTCTATGGGGAATTCCCTGGCGGTCCAGTGGTTGGGACTTTGCACTTTCACTGCCGGGACCTGGGTTCAGTCTCCGGTCAGGAAACTAAGATTCTGCAAGCCACATGGCACACCCAAACCAGAACAAAACCAAAAACCATAATGCCGTTCAGGTCTAAAAAGGAATGGCGTTCTGACACATGCTGCAGCATTTTGCTAAGTGAAGGAAGCCAGACACAGGAGGACAAATAGTGGATGATTCTATTTACATGAAATATCTGTAAGAGGCAAATCCAGAGACAGAAAGCAGATCAGAGGTTCCCAGGGACTGGGCAAGGGCGAATGGGGAGTTAATGCTGAATAGGGGGGATGAAAAAGTTCTGGAAACTGATAGAGGTGGTGGTTGCACAATATTGTGAAAGTGATAAATATCACTCAACTGCATGTTGAAAAATAGTTCAATGGCAAATGTTCTGTAAGATATATTTTACAGCTACCACAGACAGAAAACCTCTCCTGTGAGCCTGTGTTCCTCTTGGAAAGTAGGATCTGGGGAGGGAAAGGTGTTAAAAAATATCTAAAAATCAGTGCAGGCCCTGTACGCCCCCCCCCCCACCAAAGGGCTAGCCACTAAATGGATACCCCCTCATCAGCCCACATCAGCCAGCCCTGCCTGTGGCCTACCTGGGGGCAGCTGGGGCTTAGCTGAGGCCAGGGACGAGGATGGAGCAGCAGCAGGAGGACTCTCCACGACAACCCGGGGATCTGGGGCCAGCGGGTTCAGAGGGGCCGGCTGGGTGGGTGCAGGCGTGTGGCTGGGCGTGGCCACTGGACCCTTCCCCACAGCCACAGGCGGCGGGATGTCCCCTTCATCGATGGCTTTGCCCTTCCGGACCGAGGCCAGCAGGTTTTCAAGTGTCTAGGAGAAGGTGTGAACGTAGGTTTGGGAGGAGCCTGGAGCTGGGTGCAGGGGGCAGTGGTGAGGACCTGGTCACCCTCGTCTGCCCACTCACCTTAAGCCCCCGGTCGTAGCGCCGCATCTTGGCACTGTCTCCGGCTTGCCTAGCGCTTTCGATCGCAGTCTGGTAGAGGGCCAGCCTCTCCTGCAAGGTGGCCTCCAGCCCTGGGCTGGGGGTTGTGGCCTTTGGCTGCGGGAGGGGCCAGGTGCACAGCCTGGGTGGTGACCCCTCTCTCAGATCCACCCTGACAGCTTCCTGGGTTGAATACCTACTGTATACCAGGTGTGTTGCCCCCTCTAACCCCAAAGGGACAGAAATCATCACCCATCTCCCAGGGTGGAGAACTGGGGATCAGAGGCACCCCACCACCTGTGCGAGGTTCTGTGGTTGAGAGGCAGGAGGGAGCCCTTGAACCCTGGGCTGCAGAGACCAGTGCTGTCAGGGGTATACCTGGGCCACAGGAGGGTGGGACTCTGAAGCCTTCTGCTCCTCCCCAAGGACCTCATTCAGTTCCGCCTGCAGGGACACACGGCCGGGGGCCAGTCGTGAGGGCCTGCTGGGTGGACAACAACGGAAGGGAGGTCTCCCGCTCCGCCCCAGGTGCTCACCAGCAGGTCATCATCAGCCTCCACGTCCTCCTCGTCTGTTCCCTCCTCTTCATCCTCATCTGGGTCTCTCATGCATAAGCTGGCCATCTTCTCAATGGCTTCCATGGGCAGGGGACCTGGAGGCAACGGGAGGCCCCAGTTGAACCAGGATCCTTCAAGAGTCCCCGGCCTCCTATCCCATTCACCCACGGCCATGAAAATTAGGGTAGCAGGCAGCGGGCAGTATGTCTCCCTCTCCTGGCTCTTCCATGGCACCCCATTGTCCTTGAGCCAGCAGGCATGATCCTACTCCCTGTCGATCTCCCTGGCCTCATCTCTTGCTTGACAAGCCTGAGCTGGAACCCCAGATCTGAAACTTTCTCACTGTAGGACTTTGGGCAAGTCGCTTCACTTCCCTGGGCCTTAGTCTTCCCATCTGTTAGATGGGGACAATAACAGTTTCTCCCTCACCATAGACTGCAGGGACTAAAGGTAAATGCAGCTCTTAGAACAGCACACTGTCAGTATTTTGTTGTTCATGTAACTCTTGTTACTCACGGCACTCATGTTCTATAAAATTGGAATTAGTGAATAATGAACCAACTGGCCCTGAAGGAAATACAGCATTAGGTTCCCATGAGCCTCTGGGCACAACACTGTTGTCAAACAGGCAATATATATCCTTGTTTTATGTGTGTTTCTACTTAAAGACACCTTCTTTAATATATATTGTTGATTTATTAACATGGAGCTCGAAGCCAATAGCACTGTAACTGATGCCTGAATGAAGCTTATCTACAAGGTACATCCTAGTCTTCTCAAGCTAAGGAACAGGAGACAGCACTCTGGCACTATGCTTGGGGCCGTGTGGATCCGCAAAATCAACAAAAAGCACAAACATGAGAAAAGCGTGACATTCAACAGACCAAGAAAAGGACACTATGCGCTGAGACAAGAAGGCAGAGTGTCGCCTCAGCAGGGAACAGGCACACTGGGTGACTCAAACTTTTGGCAGCTCCATGCATGTCTGTCAATGACTGCAAAAGCGCGGCAAGCAACTGATTTGGAGGTTACAAATAAATTTAAACCAATAGATGAATTTACAAATTCAGAATCTGTAGCTAAAAAGGATCAACTGCATTAGCTATAAAGTGTAAAGGTTCCATGTGCCCAAGCTCCAGCCCCACTTGACCCCTGCAGAGTCCCCTGCCCCCTGCCACCTCTTCCAGGGCCTGTGCACAAACTGTGACTCACCCCCTCCCCGACTCTTCACCTGGCCCTCCCCATTGCAGGTGCCTCCTCCTGGAATCCCAGTCCAGCCCACAGGTCTCCCTGGATCCCAGCCCTGATCACAGAACCATGGGTTGGAGGACATGCCACATCCATTATTGGTGATTATTCCCATTTTACAGACAGGGAAACTGAGCCCCATATAGTTGCTGAAACTCAGCAAGTCACACAGCCAGTTAGTTGCAGAAGTGGGACTTGAATCCTCATTTTGGGGCCAGAGCCAATCGCTTAACTCTTCCCCAGAATTAGGTTGCCAGGCGGACAGGGACCTTCTCTGCCTGCATATTCTCATCGCCTCAGTGCCCAGCTCCAAACAGGAGCTCAGAAAATGTTCAGGGGTGTACTGAGAGTCTCACCTTTGCCTTTAAGCTTCTCCAAGGCTTGGGGCTGGCCTCCCACCAAGGCCAAGAACTCAGCCTCCAGTTCCTCATCGTTAACTCCATCTTCAGGGATCATCAGGCCGTCTGGGGAGAGGTCAACTAGCAGGCCCAGCTGTGGAAACAATGGGGCTTCTGTCACACCATGGGATGCACCCCGGCTAGCTAGAGGCAGCTATGATGGGCCTGGAGTCCCCCGGGGAGGAACTCAGGGCTCCTGGGGAAAGCCAGTCAGCTGGAACAGGCCCCGGACACAACAGGTGTCCAAGATGGGCCAAGGCACTCCTCTGGCACAGATCAACATGGGGCAAAGGGCAGGTAGAGAGAGACCCAACTGCCTGCTCTGAGCCCACACCCATGACGGGTTGCCAGCCAAGTTCAGTGGTGAAATAAGGCCCTACACCCTGCCCCAAAGCAAAGTCACTCTGCACAACTGGGTTTTTCCATTCCAGCATCTTCAGCAGAGGGAGCTGTGCAGGAAGGCTGGAGGTATCAAGAGTAAAAGGAAGCACAGACGGCGCTGAAGCTGGAAGTGAGGTCTTGGCTGTGTGAAACACCTGTCTCCCTATCCTATCCTTGTTAATGACCAACCACGATGTGATAATATTAGGCTGAAGTACCCAAATTACCCCCTTTTCTTTGGGTCAAAAATGGCCACATATTAGCAATCATACAACGGCTCCATCTAATAGTGACGATGATGACACCATTTATTGAGCACTATGTTCTAGCACTCTCTGTAAACTATCACAGATAGTCATGAATTTTCACAGCTATCCTGTGACATACACTCTTAAGGCCTCCATTGTACAGATGAGAAGACTGAGGCTTAGAGGTGTGAAGCCAAGTATCCAATATGGAGAAGCCCGGAGGGAACTTCAGGTCAGCCAGACTAATACCTGGGCACTAAGTTTTGGCCTGAGCTCCTTCCATCAAAGCTGAGAAAAATCGAACTCTCCCAGTGCCTAGGAAAAAGGTAATGAGGGAGGGAGACGGGGCCCAACCACAATTCTGTGGGCTCACAGCAAACAGTCTGGATTTGCCCTTATGTCTGGCCAAGCAGTTGATCCCTATGACCTTGGACAGTTGTCTTCACCTCTCTGGGCCTCAGTGTCCTCATCTGTACAATGGGGATAAAAAAGTATGACCTGGCCAAGCTGATGCCAGGGTTCCACAGTGCTCAGTCCAGGAAAGCCATAACTGTCTTTCTTATCCCAGGTTAGAGGCCTTCTCCTTCCCGACTGGAGCTGCTACTGCAACAGGTGGCCCTGAGCCCCGGGCGGGGCGCCAGGAGGTGGGGAGCCCGGGCCAACAGGCCTTACTGTGGGGGTCAAACCTAACCTAGGGGGCGGGGACGTGGGCTCACCTGGGAGTGGAGAGCCGGTTCCCCTCGGGGGTGGGGCCCTCCCTTGAACGTGTGACAAGGGTGGGATGGGATACCTCGGCGGGGCCATGGGATACAGACTCACCTGGCGGGCGGTGGCGGCGCCTCGGCCCGGGGGTCCGGGGGGTCCCTTCCTCTTGTGCATCTTCCAGGTTGGCTACTCGGACCACTGGACCCCTGGCCTGGCCTTGCCCTGCCTCCTCCCCCGGGGCCTAAGGCAGCGCACGCGCCCTTCCTGAGTCCCACGCCCCTTGTCAGCGCCCCGAGACCGCCGACCCCACGCCCTCGGCCCCCAGGTGACTGCCCCACTTCCGCCTCGGCCCTCGGGCGCCGCGGCACCGGAGCTCAGCCACTAGACTTGCCGGGCCCACAACACAGAAACTACAATTCCCGGCAGGCAGTGCGCGAATGCGCAGGCGCGTTGCCGGCGATGGGCGGTGCCGCAGGTTGCGCGGGAAAGAGGCGGAGCATGCGCAAGTGGAGAAGGGAGGCTCCGGCATAGCGCGTGCGCGGTAGGGCCTCGTAGTGCGCGGGAAAGAGGCGGAGCGATTGCAGGTGTGAGGGCTGGTGGCGGCCCCTGGGTTCACGGTGTGGCCGGTTCACCTGCGAGCTCTGGTCTTTCCTGGTTTAGGCAGTTCTCATTTTCGGCGCCCAGGGTAGGGTTAGGATGGGCCTGGTCACCAGAAACAAGGTCCGCAGCACTCGGGCCTCAGACCTCGAGCTGCCCGGCCTCTGTGAGGGACAACTTTGCCTTTGTTAAAAAAAAAAAAAACCTTACGGAAATAACAGAATTATCCCCCAGCAGATCCAGGTAGACCTTCCCAGTTCCTGGTAACGACAGAGGGACCTCAACAGCTTCCCTGGCCCAGGTCAGTTTGGGCTTGTCTGGCTCCTAGGCTGGAAGGAATGGACCTGTGGTGGCGACTCCAGCCTCCCCCAAGGCCCCAGGCATCCTCCAAAGGGCCTCCCCATCCCTTGAAAGGTCCCCAGGTGTCCCCTCTAAAGCCCTCAGATGACCCTGCAGGGCCCCATGTGTCACCTCGAAAATCCTGGGGTGTCCCTGGAAGGGTCCCAAGTACCCCAGCCTGGAGAAAGGAAGTTTCACATAGGCTGCCCCATCTTAGAGACTAGAGGGGCCACGCCCCGGCCCAGGATCCTGGGCAGAAAATAGGCAGTTCCCTCTCTGCAGCGTGGAGGAGTTTAAATTCTCACGCCGAGATAGCCCAAGGTAGCTGTGAGTCCTGTCCTCTGCCCTACTGGGGCTCTGTTGACCCCTGGGGCAGCCAGCTAGGTCTAGGTGGGGGAGGGGTGGCCTCAGCCAAGGCCACTGGGTCCTGTAACCGAGAGATACGAACTGCTTGTAATGATGAGATTTGCTCCTTGTTTTCAGATTTCTCTAGGGAGAGATAAAATGAGTAAGAGGAAGAAGCTTCGGACCTCAGGTATTTGGACCATCAAGTTGACACATCTTTATTGCTGCTTCTGCTTTTAGGAGGAATGTGGGCTTATTGCAGAGATGCTAAGGTGACCACACCAAGCTCCTTAAAATAACAACAATGATTTAATACACACGATGACTTAGTGCAAGTGTAAGTTATGGAGAAGTGCTTATAGTAAAAAGTGAAAGCTTTGTGGAGCTTCCTCCAGCCTGTAGTGGGATCCCACAGCCTAGGGGAGGCCTGCAGGCTTCAGGGAGGGGTGCAGCTTCTATGCAGGTCCACTCTCAGAGATGACCTGTGAATAGAGCTTGATGTGCTGGTATGTGGCTTGAGCAAAAAACCTAGGTTCATCTCCCTGTGTGATGGCAGATAACTTACTCTGTCTCACTTTCCTCCTATAAGTAGGGGATAATAAAGAGCACATACCACTTCCTTTATTTTCTTTTAAAAATATTTAAAAATTTATCTTTAATTGGAGGATAATTGCTTTACAATATTGTGTTAGTTTCTGCCACATATCAACATGAGTCAGCCATAAGTATGTCCCCTCCCTCTTGAACCTCCCTCCCACCTCGCTACCCTGTCCTTTAGAACAGTGATTCTCAACCTGTTGCGGGGAGCAGTTTGATTCCAGAGGACATTTGGCAATATCTAGAGACTTTTTTTTTAAAGTATTCATTTATTTGACTGTGCCAAGTCCTAAGTGTGGCATGTGGAATCTTTCAGTTGTGGCCCGTGGGATCTAGTTCTCTGACCAGAGATTGAACCCGCTGCATTGGGAGCAGGAGTCTTAACCACTGGACCACCAGGGAAGTCCCTAGAGACACTGTGGGGTTTTACAACTGGTGTGTTTGTTTGGGCGGGTGGGAGGTACTGGCATTTCGTGGGTCAAGAGCAGAGATGCCTGTTCAAAATCATAGCACACAGAGGACAGCCCCCACAGCCCAGAATGACCTGGCCCCAAATGTCAGTAGTACCCCAAATGTCAGTAGTGCCAAAGCTGAGAACTTTGCCCTAGAGCTCACATGTGAATTAGCATTTGTAAAGCACTGAAAGTAGATGCAGGGCAGGACACAAATATATGCTGCTGTTATGATTGTCCTTTCAGATTTTTTTTTTTCATTTTGAAACAATTTTGAGCTTAAAGAAAAGTTGTAAAAATATTTCAGAGTTCAGTCTACCCTTTCCTCACCTTCCACTAATGTTAAAGCCACCCACAACCGTAGGATGATGGTCAACCATGTTGTTGTTTAGTCACTCAGTTGTGTCTGACTCTTTTGTGACCCTGTGGACTGTAGCGCCACAGGTTCCTCTGTCCATGGGATTTCTCAGGCGAGAATCCTGCAGTGGGTTGCCATTTCCTTCTCCAGGGGACCTTCCTGATCCAGGGATCAAACTCGTGTCTTGTGCATTGGCACTTGGATTCTTTACCACTTGAGTCACTAGGGAAGCCTGGATCAACCACATCATGTAGCATAAAAAACAAGAAATAAATCTCAGTACCCCACTTCTTCTAGACTTTTTCTTTATATACACAAATACAGTGTTTTTATTGGATAAATACAATCATCAACATACTGATCTGCAGCCTCTGATTTTCAGCTTCACGGGTTTTCAAGATCATGTTTACCTCTCAGTATACATAGAGAATTGCCTCGTTCAGAAGGAAAACATCCAGTATCATGTGGTATAGCTCCATTCCCCTGTCATTGGCTAAGGAATTTAAATTTCTTAAAAATTTAAGAATGACCCCTTCACCTAGTGGCTAATGAACTTCAAGAGTAGGATGTAGAGCAGGAAAGAAATCAACAGATGAAAGATATTTGGAGTAAGGGCTTCCCTGGTGGCTCAGTGGTAAAGAATCCGCCTGTCAGTGCAAGAGACAGGGGTTCGAGCCCTGGTCTGGGAAGATCCCACATGCCACGGAGCAAGTAAGTCCCTGCACCAGAACTATTGAGCCTGCACTCTAGAGCCTCGGAGCCAAAACTACTGAAGCCTGTGTGCCCTAGAGCTTGTGCTTCGAAAAAAAAGGGAAGCCACTGCAGTGAGAAGCTTTCATACCACAGCTAGAGAAAAGCTTGAGCTGGGACAAAGACCCAGCACAGCCAAAAATAAATAAATAGAATTATTGGAAAAAAAAAAAAAAGATGTTTGTGCAGAGATGAGTAACAAGCTGCTTGGAGGCACAGGAATTTCTGTGACCTTGGAGGGGGAAGCTGGGGCCAGCCAGGCCCACCCACAGCAGGTCATTCGGGGCCTCTCTTGGCAGTGGACTCCTCAGCTCAGTGGACCCTGGGCTGGCCCAGGAAAGTTCTTTCTGTGTGTCCTGGATGGGTGGGGAAAAAGAAAAACGATTCTGGCAGGTGGTGAAAGAACCCTTTCCCTCCTGATGTCTTTGGCCTTTAGTGTTGAACACAAGGTTCTGCTTTCATTTTTCTTAAATTAATCCTGTGGGGATGGATCACAGGAAGAAAATGGGAGCCTCTTCACTCCTGTTGGTATTTTTGCTTTTTATTTGGTACTAATAAGTGTCCATTGGATGAGCAAAACAAGCTAGTGTTTGGGTTTCTTAAGAAACTAAACAAATGAAGCCACTATATTTTTGCATTTCCTGGCAGACCACAAAGTGGAAATGTGTTTGTATAAGAAACATTCATTGGAACTTTGCTCTGGGTGCAGTGCCAGGGTGGGTCCATAAAGTGGACAGGGGTGGGAAGCATGGTGAAGATAAGATCAAGATAAGATTTAGATCTTGCAGTTGATACCTTCAAAGTCTAATCGGGGGAAAGGAAAAATGCTTCTCACCAAGGGAGCTAATCAAATACACAGCAATGGGGTAAGGTTCTAAATGGGCCCATGTGAACTGTAACTGACAGAATTAGGAGAAATTACAGGAAAGTCACTGTGGTCTAGTGGAACCCAAAAAGCCAAATGGACACTGAGGAGGACTCTTAGCATTCAGTGTTGGAGGAAGGGAGTTCATTCAATGGATTTGTTGTTGTTTTAGTTGTGTCTGACTCTTTACAACCTCATGGACTGTAGCCCTCCAGGCTCCTCTGGAGATTTCCCAGGCAAGAAATACTTGAGTGGGTTGTCATTTCCTTCTCTAGGGGATCTTCCTGACCCAGGGATCAAACCAGCGTCTCCTACATTGGCAGACAGATTCTTTACCACTGAGCTACCTGGGAAACTCAGTGGGTTTACTTCAAGATATATAAGGATAAGGGGACAACAGAGGACGAGATGGTTGGATGGCATGACTGACTCAATGGACATGGGTTTGCACAAGCTCCAGGAGATGGTGAAGGACAAGGAAACCTGGCATGCTCCAGTCCATGGGGTCACAAAGAGTTGGACACAACTGAACAACAATATAAGGAGCTGAGTTTGGAAAGGTCTTTGTGACAACCTCCAGAAAAATCAGACCTGGGTTTGGTTTATCTGTTTGTTCTCACTCCCTGGTCAGAGATGCAGTATATGTAGGTGTTCAGTAAGTGTTCACGTACACTTAAGTGTGAAAGCTCTGGAGCTGGACTGCCTGAATCCCATTTCAGAGTCTGATCTCTCCAGGCCTCAGCTTGCTCATCTGTAATGTGGTATAACATGAAGACTCTACCTCGAAGTTTTATCATAACATACCTGAGTCCTTGAGACAGTGTCTGGCATGGAACTGAACTAGAGTCAACCCTTATTATTTGTTCATTGAATAAATGGTTCATTTGGGGCCAGGTTTTGGAGCATTCTGACAAGTCAGCCACTATTGGCAATTTCTATGTAAGGGAATTCCCTTCATTAAATAAATAGAAGTTAATAAGCACCTTTAGGGTCTGAATTGCTTTCAGTGATGGGGAAGGTATTTTTAGGAATGTAGCAGGGACCAAGAGGCAACCAAGCTGAGAAGTCACCTCCTTACTGCTCGATGACTCTGGGTGCTAGTTTTCCAAGGTTGGATATTCTGCAAGTGTCATGGAAAACCAGAGTGGTACATAAAATTTAATGTCATCTGCATTTTCTGGGAGGTGATCTGGATTTTCTCATGCGTTTATTCAGTCATCTTCCAAGTATATATTGAGTGGTTCTTGACCCAGAAATGAAACCAAGGTCTGTATTGCAGGTGGATTCTTTACCAACTGATCTGTCAGGGAAGCCCCATTTATTGAGCACCAACAGTTTATTAGATGCTCATCTAGCCACTTGAGACCCAGCAGAGAGTGAGATAAATGAGGCCCCTCCTTGCATGGACACGTAGTGGAGGAGACAGTAAACGACCCAGTACATCGGACGCTTGCAGAAAAGATGTAAAGTGAATACAACAGAGCAGGGGTCCTAGAGGAGTTGCTGTATAGAAAGGGCAAGAATGGCTCCTCTGGGGACTTCTCTGGTGGTCCAGTAGTTAAGACTCTGTGTTTCCACAGGAGGCACAGGTTTGATCCCTGGTTGGGGAACTAAGATCCCGCATGCTCTCTCACCCAAAAATAAAAAAATAATAATAAAAAAAAAAGGCCCCTCTGTAGGGACAATTTGAGCTGAGATCCAAGGGAACCAGCACACACCTCTCACCACTTCCCCAGAGAAACAGTCAGCTGGACAGGTTGTCTTGTGATTCTGAGCCAGGCCAGGTCACGTCAGGATTCAGCGTCCGTCATGACCAGACCACAAGTTAAAAGCCTTAGAATTCCATGGCCCCATAAGTTTGTGGGTCCCACCTGGATGACAGTCCATCCCGTCTCTTACTCTCCAAGCAAGCATCAGAGCAGGAATTTCCTGCCCTTTGCACAAGCCTGCTCAGGTTGCATCAGCGACCCAGATGTGTTTGGCTGTTGGTCATGGCGGTGTGTGCGCCCACTGTCCCCCACCCCTTCAATTCTTTTTTTCTTTTCATTTGTTTATTTTTGGCTGCGCTGGGGCTTCACTGCTGCGTGAGGGCTTTGTCTAGTTGCAGCGAGCGGCATCTGCTCTTCATTGTGGTGCACAGGCTTGTCATTGTGGTGGCTTCTCTTGTTGGGTTCCACTAGACCACACTGACTTTCCTGTAATTTATCCTAATTCTGTCAGTAGTGGCCACGAGACAAGTAGGATCTTCCCAAAGCAGGAATTGAACCTGTGTCCCCCTCATTAGCAGGCAGATTCTTAACCACTGGACCACCATGAAGGGAAGCCTCCTTAATCTTTTGTCTCCAAACCAGGAAGGGAAGGACTCCATCTTCCGAAACTTCCAAAGAACCCAAGGATAGAAGACTCTGATGGGGCCACCAGCCAGAGCTCCCTGTTAGACTCTTTGCATCACCCTGAAGAATCAGAAGGTGGATCAGGACTCACTCCTTCTGCAGAGCAGTGTGGGGAGGAACCAGGACAGGCAGCCTCCAGGTAGGTGGCTCAGAACATCCAGCAAGCCTCTCTGACAGTGGGCACAGCACAGTGACCTAGTGGACAGGATGCAAAGGATGGGGGACCAGCCAACATGACCCAGCCAGTGCTGTGCCTCCCCGACAGGGGTCAGGGCCCTTGGATTGAGGTTCTTAAAGTTTTGCTCTAGAGACTCGTCTCTAGTGAGAAAAGTCAAGATATATATATTTTAAATTAAATTGTATTTATTTCTTGTTTACTTATTTTTGGCTGAATTGAGTCTTTGTTATTGCGTATGGGCTTTCTCCAGTTGCAGACAGCAGAGCTACACTTCGTTGCAGTACATAGGCTTTTCATTGCAGTGCCTTTTCTTGTTGTGGAGCACAGGCTCCAGGCATGTGGGCATAAGCAGCTGTAGCACACAGGCTCAGTAGTTGTGGTGCACAAGCTTAGTTGCCCCATGGCATGTGAAATCTTCATGGACCAGAGGTTGAATCTGTGTCCCCTGCACTGGCAGGCAAATTCTTATCCAGTGTGCCACCAGGGAAGTCCTCCCACATTCCTTCTTAATGAAGAGGGGACTGAAGGAGTTGTAGGTCTGTGAAATAATAACCCATAAGAGAGGATTAAGCATCTTTATGTTCCAGGCAGTGTGCTAATAATAAATACTTTACACACATCCGCTTATTTAATCCTCATGACACTGTGACACAGGTTTTTAACCCCATTTGACTGATGAGGACTCTGAGGGTTCGAGCAATCAAATGACTTACCCAGGGCCACTAAGCTCATACAGGGTAGGCTGCAGTTCTGGCTTCATCTGGCTCTTGTCTCTTCACTACTATGGCTTCCCAGTTCTCATATATTTTCAAGAAATATGTAATTAAACACGGTGGGAAGAAAGGAAATCTTTGGAGAACCATTTAGTCTCCATGGGGGTAAGCCATATGAAACTGCAGCAAAGTAGAAAGGGTTATTAGGAGTTGGGAGAAGGATAGTTCCTGCTGTCCGGAGTCTTCAGAGAAAGCACTGTGGATTGGTGTAGCACATTTTCTGCATGAAAAAGTAAGGCATGTGGCCCAGCTGACAGGCCCGTTTTCCGGGGTGCATGTCTGACCTCAGGTCTTGGCAGTCTTAGGGCTAAGCTGCATGTGTGGTAAGAAGAGAGGGGCCACGTGTCACAGCTAAGCCACCCAGACACACACGATGGTGTCACTATGTCCCTTACCCCAGAGAGGCCATCAGGTCTGATGGGGTCGTGGCCGCTGCCCACCCTGCAGTCTGAGTCCACAAGAATAATCAGAACCCGCAGAAGTGGGTTCCCACCCCTTTGTTTCTGTTTTTTTAATGTTTTATTAAGAAACACCGCCTGTGCGGACATGTAGCAGAAAAAAAGCAACATAAATCAACCAGCCTAGCACATTTACGTTGAGAAATGAAATCTTGCCAGTACCCCAGAAGCCTCCCAAACAACCCATCCCAATTAAAAAATTTCGAGCAGACGGTTGCCATCAGTATCTAGACTTATTCTGTCTCCATAACCTCCCTTGGCACGATCCAAGCCCATTAGCGTAGCTTCATGCTTTATCCTGCTCCACTCCTAAAGTCGAAATCATGAAGTTTCAGTTCCAGGTTCTGTTTTTTGTTTTTTTTTTTAACGATATATATATCCACATTTGTTTGGTATAACCTTAAGTCTCACCAGTTTTTTAAAAAGACTTTACTTTTTTAGAGCAGTTTTAGGTTTACAATAAAATTGAGAGGAAGGTACAGTGATTTCTGATATACCCTCTGCCCTCCCACATCCCTCGTGACCGCCATCACTCACCAGAATGGTACGTTTTTTTTTTTTACCAAGGATGAAGCTACATTAACATGTGGACAGGGAAGCCTGGCATGTTGCAGTCCATGGGGTCGCAAAGAGTCGGACACGACTGAATAACTGAACTGAACCTACACTGACACATGTTAATCACCCACAGTCCATTATCTACTTCAAATTTTCTTTGTTGTTGTTTAATTTTGGTTGTGCTGGGGCTTTGTTGCTGCCCAGGCTTTTCGCTAGTTGTGGCAAGTCGAGGCTCCTCTGTAGTTGCGGTGCATGGGCTTCTCATTGCAATGGCTTCTCTTGTTGCAGAGCACAGGCTCTGGGACCCATGGGCTCAGTAATCACGGCTTTAAATCAGGGGCTCAGTAGCTATGGCACCTGGGCTTCTTGTCCCCTTCGGTATGTGGGATCTTCCCAGACCAGAACTCGAACCGGTGTCCCCTGCATTAGCAGGCAGATTCTTTACCACTGGACCATCAGGAAAGGCCTACCACAACTTAGTTATCCACTCACCCGCTGAGGGCCTCTCAATTGCTTCTATGTTTTGGCAATTATGAATACACCCATGTTTTTAGACACTGCGGTGTTTTTTTTTTTTGTATCTGCAACTTTTTAGCATTTGTAGAACTGGGGGCTGGGATGTCAGTCCAAAAGAAAATCCCTATTCTTATTCCAGGAGCCAGTTACTGGGATTATAAGAGTAAAGTGCTGCCAGAGAAGGCAGCTTGGCTGCTAGGCATGGGACTCCGAATGCTTCTTGGCAGTCCTACGTCCCCTTCTCCACCCCGCCCTTTCTCAGCAGGTGCTCCAGGGCCGCCCTCTTCGGAAACTCTGAGCACTCCTCTGCCTTTGGATTCCATTGTTTGTCTCACTACACAAGTTAACAGTGTAGGAGGACTTGAGAACCTCCCCTGTTTTGTCTTTCTCCTTCCAGCTCTCCTGATAATGAAGCAGACGCTCCCTCCAGGCTCCTTGGGCAGCCGGAGAAGGAGCCAGTTCCCCTTCCTCCTTCCCAGGTGAGCTGCTCTGTGGCCTCACATAGGCACATAGATGCTGGGGAGCTTGTCTGTGTCCAGCAGCCACCGCTGGTGGGAGTGTGTGCTGGGGCTGAAAGGCACAGGCTGCAAGACTGAAACCGGTTTTGGGGTTTTCGCGCTTGATTTCTAAGACCTCACTCCTCCTTTATCTTTACTGCTGTTTTGTTCTTGTATCTGGTTCACAGAACTCAGTGGGGAAGTTTGTCCCCCAGTTTGCAAAACCCAGGAAGACAGTGACGAGACAAGCAGAGAGGAGGAAAGATGGCCTTGGGATGCGGGTGTTCAGCTTGGTAAGGTCTTACCATCAGCCAGGCTGAGCTCTGTAGGTGTACCACCTCTTGGCCCCACCTCAGCAGCCAAGTTCAACCTTGGTTTCCTTTGACAATGACTAGGCTTCCCAGGTGGCTCAGTGGTAAAGAACCTGCCTGCCAATGCAGGAGATGCAGGAGATGCATGTTTGATTCCTGGGTCAGGAAGATCTGGGGAAGGAAATGGCAACCCACTCCAATATTCTTGCCTGGGAAATCCTACGGACGGAGAAGCCTGGCGGGCTACAGTCCATGGGGTCGCAAAGAGTCAGACACAATTGAGCGTGCACGCAGCCCTGCCCCTCTCCACACACCCCCCCACCACCACCATATTTAGCCCTAAAGGCATCTGTGGACAGCAGGGGCTGTGTCAGCAGCCTGCAGACCTGTGAGAGGTGCTCAGGGCAGCACGTCTGCGCTGAGACTGTAGAGGCCAGCTCTCTGTGCCCCAAACTGGGTGAAAGTCGCAAAACTCTGAGAGGCAGCCCGAGCATAGCACAGGGAGCTCACCTCGGTGTTCTGTGATGACCTAGAGGGCTTGGGTGGGGGACGAGGTAGGAGGGAGGGGATATATATGTATACTTACAGCTGATTCACATTGTTGTACGGCAGAAACCAACACGATATTATAAAGTAATTATCCTCCAACTAAAAATAAATTAAGAAAGGCAGCCCGCATTTCTGTCCCTTAACCCCTTTGCTTCTCAGGAGCTTTTGCATGAGCTGAGGGGGCTCTTACAGCATGCTGTCTTGTCCTTACCCATGTCAGCTCCAGGGATCACGATCGCTGTCTCTGGAACACACTCCCCTAAAAAGTGATTGGTGGACGTTCCCAACAGCTGTGTTTGTAATTTCCCCAGACCAGAAACACCCCACGTATCTTTCAGCGGGTGAATGGTTGAACAAATCGTGGTCCGTTCACACCACAGAACACAATTTCCAAAAAAAGGAGCAAACTAGTGTGATACACATAACCACTTGGATGGATCTCCAGGGCATTAAGTAGACTCAGAGGAAGCTGTAAAAACCATATGGCCACAGGTTTCTGTCGATGGATGAATGAATTAAACAAAACATGGGTAACATCCATAAACAGAACAGATATTTGTGTATCCATGTTCATTGCAGCATTATTCACCTTTAACTCATGTCTCCTGCAATGGCAGGCAGATTCTTTACCGCTGAGCCACCGGGGAAACCCACCCAGGATCCGCACAGATCCCTGTTTGGGTGCACTGTCATCCTCGTGGCTTCTGAGGCTTCATACAGGGGGCAGTGATGACTAGAAAAGTCTTCAGAGCAGTTGATTATTGAAGGCCCAAGGTGGAGTCTTTCTCTCTCCACAGGGAACACTGCCAGAACCCAGTGCACAGCAGACCAGGAGCCAGCCTCAGGAAGAGTCCCCAGGACTTGCCCTCCAGGAGGCCGGGGACCCAGGACACCAGACCCAGGCAGACGGCACCTCCACCGAGCCCAGTGGCCTAAGCCCCATGACCCCTGGGCCCAGTGATGCGGATCCTCCGCCCTCCATCTCCACTGACACCTCCCCAGAGTCGGGGACGGTGCCCTTGGCCTCAGAGAGGGCTGGCCAGGACTATCTGTCAGAGCCTGGGACCAATGTGCCCATGGGTGGAAGCACGGAGGAGGGTTGGGCTCCAGGCAATCACGGCCAGAAAGGGCCCCTGCCAGGCAGTGACACTGGGGAGACGGAGCCAGAGCAAGGAGCTCCCCAGCAGGGAGGTGCCCGAGCGCTAGCAGGTGCTGACCTACTTGAGGGGCTCCGGGAAGAAGGAGGTAGCCTCCTGGGCCCAGAGCCCCTATCTGCAGCCCTGGGCGCTCCTTGCCCCCTGCAAGCCCTTGGCAGGGAAGCAGAGTGGAGCTGGAGCTGCCCTCGGTGCCCGCCACTTGGGGCTATCGTTATCACAGAGGTGAACACAGACCCCGCTGAGCCAGAACACAAGGCTCTGAGGGTGGCCGCACCAGACAGGGAGGTCAGCTCCAGGGTGCCCGCCTCTCCCAGTGGGAAGGTTCCTGACGCAGGCCGCAGCAGGGCCCTGCTCAGCTGCGCACCTCTCACTGGGGCGACCAGTGGAGGCAGAGGAGAGGCACGGCGGGAAGACGAGCCCCCTGGTGACATCCTGGGGTGCTTTGCAGCCTCCCTGCCTCTGCCCCATGAGACCCAAGAACGCACACTAGGAGCTGGGGATCCTAGCCCTTCAGCCTTAGAAACGGGCCCAGATGTTGGTCAGACCCAGGTGCCAGGCCTGGATCAGGAAGGGTTGGGAGTTGTGTGCTCGCAGCCTCGGCTGTCACAGCCTGCAGGTGAAAAGGCAGCTGAGCTAGGGAGTCCGAGCCTCAAGCAAGACCTCCAGGGGCTCAGTTTGTCCCTCAGAGCCTCTGCTGCACCGATGCACCAAGAAGCAGCGGGCGGCCCTCCCCAGGATGCTGGGGCAGGCCGGGGCAGCCCAGACACCCCCACAGGCCCCGTAGGCCAGCCCTGGTGCCCCGCTGACTCTTCCAAGCAGGACATCTGGGAGGGGTCACCAGCCATGGAACTCGACTTCCTGCCAGACAGCCAAATACAGGATGCCCTGGAAGCCCCTGGCTTTGAAGCCCCACCTGAGCAGGTAAGAACTTCCCCGAGTTACCGCCACATGCCCCAGGGCAGGCGCCAGACGGCCACGAGCCCTCCCAAACCGTCCAGTAGTCGGGGGAAGAGGGGCACGTGGTGACCTGTTTATACAGCAGATGAGTCCTGGGGTCTGAGTCACAGCTTCAATGGGTGTGGAGCCAGTGATGTCCTGGGAAGGTTGGACCTGCCTTTCTCTGAGGGGCCTGTCCGTCTGGGAGCTGAGGAGCCCCGGGGTGTGATGCACACATTTTGTCGGCCCAGGCAGAGCCCCCGGTGTACCTGCGTCCTGCGCACCTCAGTGCCCGGCTCTGCCTGGAGGTTGCTTAGGGGTGTCTAGAGGGCGCCAGACCAGAAGGGGCTACCTGAATAAGCAAGGTACCTCAGAACTGGGCCCATGGGAGGGGACCTTACTCCCCCGCTGGGAAGAACCTCTGTCTGTCTTTAGGGTCACCTGATACCATTCTTTTTCAAACATATACATGGACTTTTCATTTGTCTGCTGGAGTTTTTGTTTGTTTTTCACTTACTGTGCTTTGCAGTTGGTTTTTTGTTTTTTCTTTTACAAATTGAAGGTTTGGGGCAACTCTGCTGTCAGATGATGAGTACCATCTTTTTTTTATTTATATATTTTGCTGCGCTGGGTCTTTTCTGCTTTTGCGCGGCCTTTCTCTAGTTCTCAGCGAGTGGGGGCTACTTTTTAGCTGTTGCAGTGTGAGGGCTTCTCACTGCGGTAATTTCTCTTGTTGCGGAGCATGGGCTCTAGGGCTTGAGGGCTTCAGTAGTTGTGGAGCAGGGGCTCAGCTGCCCCGGGGCATGTGGGATCTTCCTGGACCAGGGATCGAACCCATGTTCCCTGCATTGGCAGGCAGATTCTTATCCACCAGGGAAGTCCTGTCTGCTGGCATTTGCAAGGGCTTTCCTTCCGGGATCTGCCCGCTGAGCCTGTGCTGGCCGTGGGCGGTCACCTGTCTGGGCAGGTGGCAACCCCACTTTGGCCCCACCCCCCAGTAGGCACCACACCCCTGGCAGCAGCCGGCCCACCTGAGCTTCAGTGCCTTGTGGCCTCACGCTCAGAGGTGGGCGGTTCTCTTTCCACACACTGGGTGCAGCTGAGAGGCTGAGGAAGGTTGAGCACCTGCCCACGATGAGGCAGCTGGGAGGGAATCACGCCCAGGTGGCCTGTTCTGCGGCTGTGCCTCAACCATTCTGACCTGGAACCAACACAGAGCCCATGTCACTTCACAAATGTGGCCTCTGTCTCTTTGGCCATCCCTGTTTTAAAACTTTATTTTGGGGGTGTTTGAAAAAAATTTTTTTCAACTTTTATTAATTTATTCTTTATTTTGGTTGCTCTGGGTCTTTGTTGTGGCATGTGGGCTCTCTAGTTGGGGTGCTCAGATTTAGTTGCAGCCTGTGGGATCTTAGTTCCCTGACCAGGGATTGAACCTGGGCCCCCTGCCTTGGGTGCGTGGAGTCTTATCCTCCAGACCACCAGGGAAGTCCCCTGTTTGAAAATGTTTTTGAGGTTTGAGAGTCTGCTCTGTAGCAGGAGTGAACAGATCTGGATGGTGAACAGATCTCTGCCCCCAGAGGTTTTCAGTAGCGCCATTCCATCTGCCTCTCCCAGAGTGAGCACTTTGTACCCTGTCATTTCTGCCCTTAAAGAGTCTCTTCCTAAGACACAGCCCCCAAACAAGCAAAGGACATCATCTGGAGCCCAGAAGGAAGCCAGCTGTTCCAGCCGTGGAGGGAAACCATGTCTGGGTCTAGGAAATGTGGGTCTCAGGCGCTGCCTTCCCAAGGGATGGCCAGGGGTCATTTGTGACACGGGCCTCCCTGCCCTGGCTCCAGTTCTTTGTACTGTGCATCACACGTTGCTGTGATCACCAGACAAGCGAGATTACAGAAAGCGAGTCACAGTGTGGCTAGATCGTAGCCTTTAAACACAGACGCCCAGGAAAAGGAAGGCACTCAGGTTCTGGACAGAGCTGAAACGTTGTAATTAAAGCCCCAGCCCTTAAAAATGCACACCCCTCTCTTGGAAAGAAGAGCTTGATCATCCCCAGTCTCTGGCATCTTGGGCTGTGGTTGAGGGAGAGGGCTGAGGAAGCAACTGGAACCTTGGGCGGCGTCTAGCCGGCCAAGGAGAGCCCTGCTGGACATGCCGCCAGCAAGCACACTCAAATCAGCACCGGGCAGGGAGTGCCAGGAACCCAGCAGCACCCAGGGTGGACGGGCCCACTGCAGGAGGCACTGCCCTGGCAGGGCTGCGGACGCCCAGGAGCGTTCTGTTTTGACGCCGGGCCTTCCTGAACAAGTCAGGGCGACCCGAGCACAGGTTCCCATGGGGAGGTTCCAGAAGGCAGGAACCCTCCCTGGCAGGAAGGCCCTATGGGAACAGAGTGCTGGTGGATGGCGTCTCGGCCCGCGACTTCAGTGGGCTCAGCTGTGAGCTCCACTGCTGAGGGGGCCCCTGGGGACTCACATCAGTGACAGGCTGGCTGCAAACCCAGCTGCCCTCTTATTGTGGCTCCCTGGGGACTTGATGCTTACCCCAGGGCCAGTGGAGGCCCCTCCACTCATAAAGAGGGCCTCATTTAAAACCCTGACTCCCAGGTCCCTCTCGTGGCCCCCGTGGGTGGCCTCTGAGGGGGAAGGTGCACTACTGTGCCTTCAGGACAAGCACTACCTTTGTTATGGCAAACTTTTACACAGCCCTGGTGGGAGCCATGGTCCTTGTTGGGAAGGAGAACATTCCTTATGACCAAACTTAGCTGAACCTGTGGCATCTAATTTTTTTTTCTTTTTAATTTGGCTGTGCCGGGTCTTGGTTGCACCATGCAGAATCTAGTTCCCTGACCAGGGATCGCCTGCACTGGGAGCAAAGAGTCTTAACCTCTGGACCACCAGGGAAGTCGCTGAATTGTATTTTAAGTCACAGAGTTGCTTCCGTGAGAGTCGGCCGGGTGCATGGGAGAAACCACTGCCTAGAACAGTCGTGCCAACCTTGGCACTGCTGGCCTTGGGGGCCTGGCCACCATCCTGTACACGGAAGGGGGCTGAACAGCATCCCTAGCCTCCAGCCCCCACCATCTGAACACAAGGAGCACCCTCTTCCAAAGGTGTGACAACCCAAAATGTTTGCAGATACTATGATGTGTCTTGGGGGTGGAGTCATCCCCGGGTGAAAGCTGCTGGGCTGCAGACAGTTCTTCATGTCCATTCCTTTGTATCCTGGGACCCTTGGCAGGTTGAGCTCAAACCCTCCACCGCATCCCCAGGACTTGGGTCTCCTCAGTAGAACAGACAGCCCTGGGCCAGCCGCTCCAAAGAGGCAAAGAGCCGTCACCTGTGCCACTGAGCCACTGAGCCTGACATTTTCCATGAAAATTAAACCACCGTTGACCTTTAGAAATTTAAGCTTCTCAGGGTTATCTGGCTCTCTCTCCCCCATTAATTATGAATGTTCCCTTCAAAATATATTTGCAAAATCTTTTCCTTGACATGAAACTCGGGGCTTATCTGGCCGACCTCTGCCCCTCCATGCCAGCCGCCCACCTCACCACAGTCAGCACCCCCAGGGTCTTCTCTGACCCCTCCTAGATACTGCAGGACAGGCCTGAGGCCACACCAGGCCTCAGCTGCCAGGGACAGAGAATACGGGATGGACCCACCCGCCGGTGGATCAGATCAGCTTGTCCGAAGGCTGGGGCCCAGGAGAGGACCCCGGGGTCAGGCCCAGTATTGAGGGGGTGGTGAGAGCAGCCGGACTGGTGGCTTTCAGGTCTGGCTGTTACGGCGTCTATCCCCCACACCACTTTTCCTCCGTAGGAGGAAAGCACGCCTCGGCCTTCCGAGCGTCTCCCAACCAGGTCACTCACATGTGCGTGCACTCTCCTTTTCCAGTTGTTTCCTGCAGGAGGCGAGCTGGACCCCTGCCAGCCTGGCACCAGCCTGCATGCAGACAGAGGCCCCCGTGCTGAGGCCCAGCTGAGGTAGGCAGAGTGGGAGGCACCGTGGGACCTTGCTTTGGCAGGAGTCCTCCTCTGGTCTCTGGAAGCGGGGAGCGTGGCTGCTTTCCTGGGACTGGAGCCCCCCTGCTCCCCCACCCCAGCCTTTTGAGCTCCCACTTTGTGAATGAGGGTGATGGAGGTGACCCTGGCTCTCCCACCAGGGGCCTCACTTTTCTCTGTCCAATAAGGTTGCTAAGCCCTGAATTTCCTACTTGTTTATGTGGCTGCACCGGGTTGTAGTTGCAGCATGCTGGATCTAGTTCCCTGAGCAGGGATCAAATCCAGGCCCCCTGCGCTGGGAGCACAGTCTTAACCACTGGGCCACTAGGGAAGTCCCCCAATTTTTTATTTTCATTTTTCGGCCATGCCACTTGGCGTGGGATCCTAGTCCCCACCAGGGATCGAAGCCAGGCCCCCTGCATTGCAGTGCAAAGTCTTAATCACTGGACTGCCAGGAAGGTTCCCACTCCCAACTGCAAACTTCCCATGCCCCCTGCTCCCTGGGAGTGGAGAACTCCCAGTCAGCACCCTGTACCCAAGCCAGCATCTCTCCCTAGGTCCCTTGGATTGGTGCCCCCAGCTCTGTGGTGGTTTGAATGCACGTTGCATGTTTTCTTGGAGAGATGGTCCAGAGCTTTCCTTGAATCTCCATGGAGGGAGCAGGGAGCCAGTCAGAGCTCAGAGCCACTGGCCTGCGCGACCTCGGGGCCACCCCTGCTCTCGCACCCTTGGGCCCTCCAGAGTCCCCAGTCTGTCTCGTCTTCTTTCCTGCTTGGTTCTGTTCCCCAAGGCAGCCACCTTCTCTCCCTCCTACAGGCACCGGGTGTGTTCCTCCAGCCATGGAGGTGTGTGTTGCAAGGGTCCTCTCCCCCCACCCCAGAGCTTCCCTCTCATAGTCCATCACCTCCTTTCCTGTCCTTTCTCCCAGCCTTGCTGACCGCCAGCACAGGACAGTCCTCTCCTGTTACCTTGAACTTAAAACTGCAGAGCGGTGGCTGATTGATTATTCATAGCCAAGTTTCTGTGTCTGTCTGGCAGTTGTGGAGGAGAGATAAGGGATGCAACCCTTGGCGGAATCTGTCTCCTTTCTCTTCCTCCTGCTCTTCCTCCGGGAAGAGGGAGGCCTCCTACCCACTGCCCTTGCATACATCTGTGTATAGTACCTGTGGTACCACACGTTGCTTCCCCTGACAGACACACACACCCACTCCCTGCATGGGCACCAGAGGCAGTTTAATCAACGTGGCCTCACTATTGTTTTTTTTTAAGCATTTATTTTTGTTGTGCTGGGTCCTTGCTGCTGCTCACAGATTTTCTCTAGTTGCAGAGAGCAGGGGCTCCTCTTTGTTGCAGTGCACAGGCTTCTCACTCTGGCGGCTTCTCTGATTGCAGAGCACAGGCTCTAAAGCACGGGCTTAGTGGCCACGCAGCATGTGGAATCTCCCCAGACCAGGGCTCAAACCCATGTCCCCTGCACTGGCAGGTGGATTCTTAGCCTCTGAACCACCAGAGAAGGCCCCTACTATTGTTTAAGCAAAGAGGAGGCAGATTCGTGTGTGAATCTCTGACGGCCTCGATGTAACCCCACGTGGATGGCTGGAAGCCCCCAGGTGGGTCCTGGGGTCTGCTTCTATGGCCCTTGGCCAAGAGAGAAAAGGCAGGAAACTGAGGCCCAGGCTGACCAGTCATCTCAGGGTGGCTAAAGCAGGTGGAGCAGAACCACAGTTCCTCTAGTGACAGCCCAGGAGACCTGCTAAGCTGTATGACCCTCTGCACCCCTCCCCCACAGCCTATACCTATTAGATACGGTGGTGCCCCACGTGTCTACCCCTTCTGTAGGCACTGATGTCCTCCAATGCCAGGTCTTCCTGGACCTGCTCTGGACACTGGGGAGAAACACAGAGCTTCTCCCTAGTTGGGTGGGAGCTGGGGGGTGGTGGTGAGCAACAGACAAATTATTAGCTGGTCAGATGGCAGACAAATTATTAGTTGGTCAGTGGTGGGGAGAAAAAGATAGCAGGGAAAGGGTTAAGATTTTAACCTGTGGTGGATGGGGAGGGAGAGGGAGGGTCCCCCTCCCATCTTCTCCCTCCCCCACCCCCTTGGAGAAGACATTCTGGAAAGAACATTCCAGAGCCCTAAGAAGTGCTACGGGAATGGCCAGGAATGGGAATGGCCAGGAATTCGGTGTGGCTGGAACAGGGGGAAGAGGGACAGGAGGGAGTGGGTGGGTCTGGAGGCACAGCGGATGGTGTAGGGCTGCAGGGAGAGATTTGGGCTGGGTTTCCATTTCCACAGCCCCCCACAAGTCACTTCAGGGGACAGGATATAAGGGCAGGAGGTGGGGGCTAAGGAGGGTGTGGCAGCTGCCTCACAGGACCACCTGGTGGGGGAAGGGCTGCATTCTGGGCGTGCTTTCAGCGGTAGAGCCACAGGGTTGGCCATCCGGGCCCTGTCTGGTGGAAGGGGGCGTCATAGCTGTCAAGGGTGTTCATCTCTAGGGAAGACAGCTCAAGGCTCAGCAGAGCACCCCCAGTGGAGGCTGGTGGGGCTCTCCAGTGAGCTCAGGCCTCTCCTCCTGTCTCCCTTCCCGCCAGGACACGAGTGGGGATCAAGACGTGCCAGGCGGCCAGCATAGAGGACGCGACAGACACCGTGCGGGGCCTGGTCATGGAGCTCT
>SJYQ01022587.1:0-11552 GCA_006410935.1 Redunca redunca
TTGCCTCCAAGAAAGGAAAGGAGCGAGCGCAGGGTGAGGTCTCAGGGCGTCAGGAGGTTCTGCTGTGACGCAGTGCTGCGTCTATGGATAAAGGGCGCCGGGTGCCTCAGCTCCCCCGCCCCCACCGGCGGCTCTGCGTAAGCCTTCCTTGCTGTTTCCTCTCTGGCTGAGCCAACCAAGCGGAGAACCAGCCTACACCCAGCGCCCCTGAGCTGCCTCAGGGGTCCAAACTCAAGTCCCCCAAAGGCAGACCTGGGTCAAGGATTTGGGTGAAGGTTGTTCATGCGAAGGCCAGTGAGGGTGTGGGGGCGGGAGTGGGGAGGGAAGAGGCTGCTGAGTGGTGGCCTCTGGGCATCTGGCACGCCTCTGGGCGAGAACACCAGTGTTTACCCACCAACTCCAGCCCTGTTGCTGGGACTTTGCTCTTGGGCTTTCAGAGGAGCTTGTCCACGCCCTGAGAATGCCCTCGGGCAGGGGCGGAAGGGCGCGGCCTCGGAGCCTAGGCAGGTGAGCCCTGGTCCGCCACCCCTCCGCCCAGCCGTCACCCTGGAGCCAGGGACTTGTTCTCCTGACTCAGGTTCAAGGCTGGCACCCCGGAGGGTGTGGTGAGCAACTGGAGATCTGGGACAAGGTCAGAGATGGGCCAGTCCCTCTGTGAAATGAGCACGAACTGCATGGGCCTGGGAGAAGCAGCTGCTGCAGCTCCCGGGAGGCTGAGTAGTGTCAGACGGAGTGGGGTGTGAGGTGCGCGCAAGTTGTAAGAACAAGTGGTCATTGGCTGGAGCCTGGACAACGGACCAAGGGGGCCACCTGGCCTTCAGCCTAAGTGATTGCCCTGCACATGGGCATCCGGGACAGGGGGTGCAGCCCTGTCCTATTGCCTTCCGGGATGCTGGCTGTCTGCCTGCCCCTGCACCCTCCCCTCACTCTACCGCCTCTCCTGGACCACCCTCTGAGTCACTGGCTCCTGTGTGGTCCTCTACACAAGAAAAATGCAGGTACACATATGGTGGCTGCTCAGCCATCCCCTGATTTTAGGGTCAGTTTAAAAGAAGCTGCATCTGCTCTATAGTCATCATTTGTGCCGCGGACACACAGTTGATCCAGTTGGTCCAGGGTGTTGGTCAGGTTGGGGCTCCGTGGGGGAGGCCCTTCTGGCCACCCCTTCTCCCCTGACTGTCTTCCTACTGGCTCCTCAGACCCCATTCCTCCTCCTACCTACAGCCTGGGCCCCTCAGACCTGCCCCCTTGGTCCTGTCTGCCTGCTGATGTCACTTGGGAACTGGAAGCCCTGATGTTCTGGGTCCTGCTCTGGGCCAGAGGCAGGAGTAAGGGGGGCATCCAGGCTCAGTGTGGGGCCAAGAGCCTGGTCCCCTTCCTCTGTCTCCAGGGAAGCCTGGCCCCTCCTGCTGCTGCTGGCCTCCTGACCCTCCATACAGAGGCTGTGCCCACACACATACTGACCCCTCCTACTGCCCCTCCAGGGCTGCTTCCAGGGGGTCAACAATTTCTGGTGGGGTCCACACTGGACAGGGAGTGGGCAGCTCACCCCCACCATGTGGCTTGTCCTGGGCCTGCACCCCGGGGAGGGAGGGGGCTGGGTGTCACAGAGCAGTAGTGTGGGGTCCTCAGGAGTGGAAGCTGGGACCATCCCACCTTCCGTTAATTCTACTGTATTTAGTACATGTGATTTAGTTTTCTTCCTTTATAGACTTTTCAAATAACCTCACAAATCAGAAAAATGCTCACCACCTTTCATGGTCAATCTGGCCGAGACAGACTCAGCACCTCCCCCCCAAACACACACTCATGCTGTCTTGCACTAATGCTCACGCAAACCCCTCCACACACAGGTACACGCACGAACCTCTCCTGCATGCCCCACCCAGCCCCCGCCCCGACCTCACACCCCACTTCCCTCGCCAGCCACCTCCTGGCCCGGAGGACAGACATGTTGCCAGTGCACACGCAGCTGGACCTCATGTAAACAAGCCTGTTGCGATTCATGGGGGAGGCTGCCTGTCCGGCCTGCTGGACGTGTTTCCTGCCAGGAAGGCCATGGACCTGAGGCCCATAAGGGCAAGGTCAGCCAGCGTACAGCCATCAGCTGGCTGGCTTGGCCTGCTCAGTCCCCTGGCTGCAGAAAGGGAGCTGGGCCTGGCCCCTCGAAGGATAGGGTCTTGGCCTTGCAGGTCCAGAAGGGCCCTTGGGGAGAACAGCAGGCAAGCCCAGACCCAGACATGGACACGAGTGCCCAGTGAGCTGCCCACTCCCTGTCCAGTGTGGACCCCACCAGAAGTTGTTGACCCCCTGGAAGCAGCCCTGGAGGGGCAGTAGGAGGGGTCAGTATGTGTGTGGGCACAGCCTCTGTATGGAGGGTCAGGAGGCCAGCAGCAGCAGGAGGGGCCAGGCTTCCCTGGAGACAGAGGAAGGGGACCAGGCTCTTGGCCCCACACTGAGCCTGGATGTTCCCCTTACTCCTGCCTCTGGCCCAGAGCAGGACCCAGAACATCAGGGCTTCCAGTTCCCAAGCCCTCGCGCTCAGACTGACTGGCACCGCCAGCTCTCCTGGGTCCCCAGCCTGCAGGTGGAAGCCGATTCCTCGTGGTAGATCTGTCTGTTCATCTGTCCATCCTTCTACATACTTATCAGTCCTATTTTTCCTGAGAACCCTAATACAATGTCTACACGTCTGCAGGGGGGTGCTCACATGCTGCTGCTGCTGCTAAATCACTTCAGTCATGTCTGACTCTGCGTGACCCCATAGACGGCAGCCCACCAGGCTCCACCATCCCTGGGATTCTCCAGGCAAGAACATTGGAGTGGGTTGCCATTTCCTTCTCCAATGCATGAAAGTGAAAAGTGAAACTGAAGTCGCTCAGTTGTATGCGACTCTTAGGGACCCCATGGACTGCAGCCCACCAGGCTCCTCCATCCGTGGGATTTTCCAGGCAAGAGTACTGGAGTGGGCTGCCATATCTACTGTGATTTCCCCCCTATTGTTCACACTCTGTCACCCCCCACCCCCAGAGCCCCTCCAAGCAGCCCCCTCTTGCTGCTCTGTTAGCCCCCAGGACACGGGGCTGTAGTCAGGATGGGCTTGGCTTCCTGCAGTACAGAGAGCCTGGCCTGTGCCCTGAGCAGTGGCCCTGGGGGCCCGGCTCGCTCTCCAGAGAGGCCTTCCAGATGGGGGGAGGACACAGGCGCTCCCTTAACCTTCCCACAGCCCTCCTGCACCCCTGCCGCAGGCTTGGCCCCCACAGGCTCCTTCCCACCAGCGGCGTCCTCCCTAGACCCAGAGCTATGCAGCCCTCTCTCATCAGGAACCTCATGGTGCTGTCAGCCTTGAGCTGAAAGATACTGAGGTGACCTGGGCCCCCAGCGGTGCAGGGGGAGAGGCAGCCTCAGTGTTCTCCAGTGCTTTAGGGCCTGCCCCTTGGGAAGGAGAAAGGAGGGGATGGGGAAAGGAGAGCAGGGCTGTGGTCTAGGGTGCCTCTCTTGTTGGGAGGGGTCCCACATGGCCTGGGGCCCACCTGTGAGCTCATCCTAGGCAGACAGTGCAGCCTAGCGGGGGCAGGGTCAGGGTACCTGGTCTGGCTGCCTGCAGTTCATAACCCCATCCCAGGTGAACAAGTTCAAAGTCACATTCCTTATCGCATTCTGAGGCTGGAAGCCCACACCCTCAGCAGGGCCCTGGTGCACTTTGTTACTGCACAGCCTAGGTCACCTTCCTGGGTGCAGCTGCCGTTTCGCTAGGTGCTGCCGCAGTCTCTGTGCTTACCTTCACCTATGACGTCCGGGCTATGAAGATAAGCGCTCAGGTCATTTCTTGACGTACTAGCCACAGGCTTTTCTCTTCTGCTCAATGGCCTCATCACACCCAGAGAATGTGGCCTGACCACGCCCTCTGATGTGACTTTATTATATGACAATCCCATATCACAAGGGCGCCACAGCAGGAACACAGCCCAGTGGCAGCCTTTGGCCTCCAAGGGAAAAATAACCCCACAAAGAACCCATAAGAAAAATATGTGNTACTTTGGATATCAAAGGATATATTGTCATCCTGCTTATTTAACTTATATGCCGAGTACATCATTCAAAATGCCGGGCTGGATGAAGCCCAACCTGGAATCAAGATTGGAGATATATCAATAACCTCAAATATGCAGATGATACCTCCCTTATGGTAGAAAGCAAAGAAGAACTAAAAAGCCTCTTGATGAAAGTGAAAGAGGAGAGTGAGAAAGCCGGCCTAAAACTCAACATTCAAAAAACAAAGATCATGGCATCCGGTCCCATCACTTCATGGCAAATAGATGGAGAAACAATGGAAACAGTGACAGACTTTATTTTGGGGGGCTCCAAAATCACTTCAGATGGTGATTGCAGCCATAAAATTAAAAGACGCTTACTCCTTGGAGGAAAAGCTACGACAAACCTAGACAGCATAGTTTGCCAACAAAGGTCCCTCTAGTTAAAGCTATGGTTTTTCCAGTAGTCATGTATGGATGTGAAAGTTGGACCATAAAGAAAGCTGAGTGCTGAAGAATGGATGCTTTTGAACTATGGTGTTGGAGAAGATTCTTGAGAGTCCCTTGGACTGCAGGGAGATCCAACCAGTCAATCCTAAAGGAAATCAGTCCTGAATATTCTTTGGAAGGACTGATGCTGAAGCTGAAACTCCAATCCTTTGGCCACCTGATGGGAAAAACTGACTTCTTGGAAAAGACCCTGATGCTGGGAAAGATTGAAGGTGGGAGGAGAAGGGGACGACAGAAGATGAGATGGTTGGATGGCATCACCGACTAGATGGACATGAGTTTGAGCAGGCTCTGGGAGTTGGTGGTAGATAGGGAAGCTTGGCGTGCAGCAGTCCATGGGGTTGCAAAGAGTCAGACACAACTGAGCGACTGAACTAAACTGACCCAAGTCTTGTTGTTGTTTTGCAACCCCAGAGACTGTATCCCACCAGGCTCTGCTGTCCATGGGTTTCTTCAGGCAAGAATACTGGAGTGGGTTGCCATTCCCTTCTCCAGGGGATCCTCCCGACCCACAGATTGAACCTGCTTCTCCTGCATTGGCAGGCAGATTCTTCACCACTGAGCCTCCTACTAAGTCCCACTCAAGTGCTACAGAGGATTTATCTTCTCTAATTTGGTAATTCCATTTTTAAGGCTTTACCCTAAGAAAACATTTCACATAAAAATCAAGAGATTTGGAAAAGATGCTCATAATAATGCTATTTGATGTTGTTCAGTTGCTAAATCATGTCTAACTCTTTTTGACCCCAAGAACTACAGCATGCCAGGCTTCTCTGTCCTTCACCATATCCCGGAGTTTGCTCAAACTCATGTCCATTGAGTTGGTGATGCCCTCCAACCACCTCATCTTCTGTCATTCCCTTCTTCTCCTCCCTTCAATCTTTCCTAGCAGCAGGGTCTTTTCCAGTGAGTCGGCTCTTCTCATCAGGTGGCGAAAGTATTAGAGCTTCAGCTTCAGAAACAGTTGTTCCAGTGAATATTCAGGGTCGATGTTTATAATAATGTGTATAAACAACGCATCTGAAAATAGGTGAAATATTAAATAAATGGAAATATAAAATAAATATTAGACATAATGGAATATTGGATGTTAAAAATAATGTCTTTAAATAATATGACACAGACATTCCCTTTATGTAAATAGAAAAAATACGATATAAAATTGTCAGAGCTGACAGAGCCCAGATCCCCCACTGCCCTGATGCCGTGATACTGACTGGTCCTGGAGCCAGCTGTGCATGTTGCCATGGGCAACAAGGGAAGAGGGATCCTTCAGCCGGTGTTACGGAGTCAGCCCAAGCTCTGCATGTATCTGTGGGCCCAGGCAGAGGTAGGCTTGCCCTGAGAGTGCCTGGGAATCCCTCTGTCTGGGCAGAGACAGTGCTGAGCTGGGCTGGCAATACCCAGGCCGCTAGCCCTTCCTCTATTTTTTAGGATTCTACATGATCCCCACACATCACATCATCACAGAGCATCTTATGTCCTCTGTCAGATGGTGCCGAGGGTAACCAGAGGTGGCCTGTGGTATCCCCATGTACCTGCATGCTTGTTCTGAGAAAACGGAAGCAAACCCAGCTGGTTTGGGGATCTGAGACTTTGGTGGTTCCAATGCTGGTTCCCGGCTCTCGAAACTGCCCTTGCTAATTTCTGGTCTGTGGTTAATCTGTGAGAAACTTCCTTCGAGGCCTTGGGGTGACCCAGAGATTTCTGGGCCTGAGGCAGGGCTGGCTGGACCTTCTTTCTGCTCCTGAGAGGCTCTGCCTGATTTAAAACTCTCACCTATTCTGAGGAGCTTGAGACTGGCCTGGGTCATACATGCAAATTATGCTTTTTTCCCCACCAAACTTGTTTTCTGGTTTAGCAGGAACTGAGGAGTGTGAGCGAATGCCACAGGACTGCATCCCACCCTGTCCATGTCTTCTGCCCCCAACGGGCTCATTCACTGGATGTCCCACTGTGCCTGTCAGGTGTCATTATGGGCGCTCAGTCTGGGGACGAGCTCATGGTCATTTTTAGTTGACGCCAATGACATCTTTGCCTCTTCATGACGTAAGTCCATGTGTTTTCTTTTTAAACAAACAACGCAACAATACCAATATCTACGGAAACCAGGCCAGAAAGAAAGCAAGCTGAAAAAGCCCGAAGCGGAGCCCTGGAAGGAGCCATGTGTCCCCCTGGGCAATCAGAGCTTCCATATTACCTTGGCAACTGGGGGAGGAGGCCTCTTGATTCTCCATGGCCCCTGAGCCCTGCTGCAGTGGCCTGAGACTGAGGGTCCCCTGGCTCATCCGGAGCCCCTTGATTTCTGAGAGTCTGTTCCTGGCCTCCTGGGACCACCCTCCTCCCCAGGGCTGTTCCGTCCTGAGCAGGCTGGGCTAGGTATCCAGTCTGCACCCTGCATGCCTCTCTGACAGCCATGGCATCTCCAAGCAAATCTCCTGGAAAATGTGAGAGGAAACGCTGGTCAGGTGTGACCAAGAGGCCAGCCTTGGACAGGAGGACAAGGAGGGGTTAGGCAGGGAGTGGTCCAGCTTCCTCCATCATGGGATTCCAGGCATGCTTCTGTTGGTGGTCTAACGACTCAGCAAGTCGTTTCCTAGACGGGGCTGGGGAAGTGGGCAGGGTGTACATCACCTACAAAAAGAGCTCGACACCACTTTTATAAAAAGACTGGGTGGAAAAACTTCAAACTGTTAGCAGCTCTGCTGGTGCTTTTTGATGTCTTCATGTACTTCTATGTTTCCTAAATTTTTACTGAGTTTTTTTATTTTTATATTTATAAAAAACAAATGGCTTTATTAGAAAAGACCCATTGGAAAAAAAAAAGAAAGAAAGAAAGAAAAAGGAAAAAGAAAAGGCCAGTCTTCTCTCAGAGCATTTTCTTGCTCCCACTTGATGCGGCTGACACCAACCAGGATCCTTCTAGAGGCCTTGGGAGAGCCAGGGCCCTGGCCATTCTGTCCTTGCCTATCCCTCTTTCAGCTCACCCTGGGAACCTGCTCCTGGAATGCGGGGTCCTTTACTTCTCCCCCAAGGTCCAGAATGGGCAAAGTGCTTAAATTCTCAGAGCCATCAGGACTTGTCAGCAGGGATTCCCCCCCTCTCCCCCGCCCCACCCGCTTCCTTCCTATCCTCACTCTCTCCTCAAGAGCTTGGAAGCCACACTCCAGACTGAACCCACTGCTAGGCATCATCCCAACTCTTTCCCCCTCATCCTTACCTCTTTGCTTCTCCTCATCCCTGCCTGGCAATACCCAACACCAGTTAAGCCCCGATACCCACTTATGCCACACCCATCCTCATCCAAGCAACTTCAGAGAAAAACCACACAACTGTTTGGGCGATCACTTCTGATGGACCTTTGACAATGCCAGCATGTCCGCTGCTTCACCTTTCCATCCTGGAGCTGGCCCAGATCTCCTGTGCCATCTCCTGCCCCTCAGCTGGTCCTCTGTCCTCCACCCTCGTGTCCACAGGCTCTGTCTTCTCTAAAGACAGAAACGGAAGGAGCCCCTGGAGTGCGGCCACTTTCCGCACTCTGTTCCACTCTGTGCCGCCACTCTGACTCTTTCCCTCCTCCCAGCGGCTGTCTCCTGAAAGCACTGTACGCACCTTCCTCTCTTTCTTGTCCTCCTGATCTGGCTGGCGGCCCTCAGGCGAAGGCACCTCGTCTGTTCTCCTCCCACTGTGCTCACAGCCCCAGACAGCGCGAGGCCATCGGCAGGTGCTTCACAAGCCGGGTGGACGCTGGAGGGTGACTCCCTTGGCCCTGGCATGCCGGGCCGTCTCTTCTCTCTCGGACTTGGCCCTTCCCTTCCCACTGTCCCTACTGGTCACAGAGCTCACCCATGCTCGCCAGCCTAGCACGGTGCTTGCAGAGAGTAGAATTCATAGATTTGAGGAACGAGTGAAGAGTCACACAGGCCAGTACACCATGCTTGAATCCAGCGCGTGGCCCAGAGACAATGAGCTGAGAACCAGCCCTTAGAGGTCCAACATCTCTTGGATGGAATCGGGGAGCTCCATGTGGCCCATGCAGAAGACTGATACCCGGTCAAACTCTGGGCTCCTGGTTGTTTTCCCCCATGTGCCCCAGAGGGTTCCGCTCCGCAGCGTGGAGAAGTCAGAACTCCTCTCCCTGACTACCTGCCACTTCCAGTCAAATGGTGGAGCCCCTGGCATTTCTGGAGGCCCTTTCCCTCCACCTGAGGAAAGCGGTTTATACACGAAGCTGCCAGGACAAGTGAACACCCCCCACCAGGAGTCTTGAGACTTTTCTTTTTTCTTAATCTTTATTTTGGCTGTGCTAGGTCTAAGCAACAGTTAGAACTGGACATGGAACAATAGACTGGTTCCAAATAGGAAAAGGAGTACGTCAAGGCTGTATATTGTCACCCTGCTTATTTAACTTCTATGCAGAGTACATCATGCGAAATGCCAGGCTGAATGAAGCACAAGCTGGAATCAAGATTACTGTGAGAAATATCAATAACCTCAGATATGCAGATGACACCACCCTTATAGCAGAAAGCAAAGAAGAACTAAAGAGCCTCCTGATGAAAGTGAAAGAGGAGAGTGAAAAAGTTGGCATAAAGTTCAACATTCAGAAAACTAAGATCGTGGCATCCGGTTTCATCACTTCATGGCAAATAGATGGGGAAACAATGGAAACAGGGATAGACTTTACTTTGTGGGGCTCCAAAATCACTGCAGATGGTGACTGCAGCCATGAAATTAAAAGATACTTGCTTCTTGGCAGAAAAGTTATGACAAACTTAGACAGCATACTAAAACACAGAGACATTACTTTGCCAACAAAGGTCTGTCTANNACAACTGTCTTCAGAACGTGGGTCAGGGAGATAGACACCCCCTGGCCTGTCAATGTCACCACGGCCACCCCATTAGCTGTGCCCAGTGCCTCAGTGGTGACAGGAACAGAGATGGGAGGAGAGAGCCTAGAACTTGGGGTTGTGGGACCAACAGGAAGCTCCTGCCCATGTGGGTATGAACCCCAGAGAGTTGGGAATCAGCTCTGCCCATCCATGGCTGCCTTGCCAGAGCCCCAAGTACCCCCAGCCTGGGCCTGACATCCCCAGGCCGGATATTCCATCTCTCTCAGCCTGTGGAGAGCCTGGCCTGAGAAACGGAGCCATCACCTCAGCAGTCACAGAACAAATGGGTCCCACCCGTAGGAGGGGATGCCATGGACGGTTGGCCCACTTGGTGGTGCCGGCCGGCCGGTTCAGCCAAGCTCCTGAGTTAGCCTGTGAAGATCTGGGCTCTCCTCCTGTCTGCTGGATGCCAGGTCAGAGATTGTAATTCCCAGACAAAGTGCACGCACGGCTATTATTATGTCTGCGTCAAGCTCTGTAAGCACAGAAGGCAGCAGAAAGGACCAGGGCTGCCCCTGAGGCCCAAGGATGGTGCTGGTGGCTGATCTTATTCTGAAATCACAGGGCTGGTGCCTTTGATAAACCACACGAAACCAGATGAAGCAAATCCAGGAGGTTTGAGTCCCTAGGAGGAGGGTGTCAAGAAAGAAAAGTGGGGTTTTCTCTGGTGGTCCAGGGGTTAAGGCTTTGCCTTCCAATGCAGGGGGTGCGGGTTCCAGCCCTGAGCAGGGAGCTGAGGTCCCTGTGGCCAAAAAACCGAAACATAAAACAGAAGCAATACTGTAACAAATTCAATAAAGACTTTAAAAACTGGGAAAAAAGAAAGCCTTGTCTTACTCAGGGTGACCAGGGGAAAGCCATCTGGAGAGGGGTGTGGCTGTTCCCCTGCCTTTAGTCACACAGGGGAGCAGGTTTAGGACGCCTTACTGGGGCAGGTGGGGCACACCCTGCTGTGTGTAAATGCTGCCTCCAGGCCCAGCTCTCAGAGTGTATTGATTTATTTTGAGAATTTCACCTCTTGCTCCTGTTCAGCGCCTTGGGGTGCCTGGCCGGGAACGTGTGAATGCTAAAGAGACCCACTTCCTGTTACAGGGTCTGCAGGCTCAAGAGCAAGAAACAGGAAGACCAATTCCAGAAATACTGCCATTATAAGACAGGCTTCAGTTCAGTTCAGTTCAGTCGCTCAGTCATGTCCGACTCCCTGTGACCCCATGAATCACAGCACGCCAGGCCTCCCTGTCCATCACCAACTCCCGGAATTCACTTAGACTCACGTCCATCGAGTCAGTGATGCCATCCAGCCATCTCATCCTCTGTCGTCCCCTTCTCCTCCTGCCCCCAATCCCTCCCAGCATCGGAGTCTTTTCCAATGAGTCAACTCTTCGCATGAGATGGCCAAAGTAAGAAACTCCAAATGGAAAAGAAATCCGACTTTGTTTCTCCTGACTCTGCAATGATGTATCTACATCTATTATCTATACCTGTATCTATGTCTATGCCTGTATTATCTATGTCTATCTATATACAGGCATAGATATGGACATCTTGAGCTCCTCTCTTCCTAGGAGAATGAGATGCAGAGAGAAGACACCAGGGACATGCAGACACTCACCTGCTATCCCTCGTTCTGTGACGCAAGAGCATTCCTCGGGCTCGTCCCAGTGACATCCAGCGCACAGATGACTCCTGTGTCTTCTCACCTACCCAGCCCCAGATCTGGCCAGAGTCTTTGGAAAGGTCACCGACATTAGCAAACACCTGGCTGCTGGGAAGCACTTTTGTCTGCACCGAAAAGAAACTGCAGCTAAAAGAGCTGAAAGCTGCCTCCCCAGGGACGGTCCCTGGACTCAGGCTCACCTGACCCCGCCCCTAGCCCTTCCTGAGGGTCCCACCATCTGACAGCCCAACATGGGGTGGCCATCCCTCAGCCCCTTGGGCGGCGAGCCAGCTCTTTGGACAATGCAGGCAGAAAGAGGTTGGGATCCTCCAGGCACCCTGTGAATTTGTGCTGATGGCCCTCTGCATCCAACGGGCCCCGGAGAAGGAGAGGAAACTGTAACTCACGGTTGTAAACTACTCAGCTGGAAGGAAGAGTATTCGTCCGAATTCTCTAT
>SJYQ01022595.1:0-14643 GCA_006410935.1 Redunca redunca
ATTTTTTTATGTCCCATTAAAGATACTATTTTAGTTCTTGCTAGGCTAATAATAGGCTTTTTAAAAAAGCTTTAGTTTCCTCTTTATGTTTATAGTGAAAATAGTGAATAGGCATGCAAAAATGGTAGGTTTTTGACAAACAATATCCTGCCTTTACCATTAGAAGTAGGAAACATGAAACTTAAGTGCCTAATAAGGACTTGATAGAAAAATCTTTTATAATAGCAGAAACATCCTGTTTGAGATCACAAGGAGAGCCTCTCCTCATAGCATCTCAAGAATAATCACATGTTTTTACTCTGCTCTAACTCTGCAAACTTTTTCCTCTCCAGCTGTCCACATACCTTTTTTGTTACTTATCTTCATTTAACTTAATTGGGCAAATAAATACATTGTACCATAACATCAAAAATGGTGCACATCTTCTCTATAAAATATTAAAGTATATTTTGTTCTTGATTTTCCATATCATGTGCCTAAAATTGTACATACTTTCCAAAAAAGAGGTTAATTGTATTCCAGAACATTGTTAGTAATGTGTAGCTAAAATTAATATTTTGTGACTCATAATTCTCCAAATCTGCTGTTTCTATTATCTTTTCTAAAATAGTCAGTGTTGATATAATACATCTAGCTGTTCAAACTAGAGAGATTACAGTGACCCTTGACAAAAGTCTGACTCATTTCTCCAGAGGGCCAATAAAACCTTTAGGACTGGGCTTCCTTCTGTTTCCACTGTCATGTCTGTAGTTGAGATGCTCCTCAATTTCATAACGAAATACTGTATTTCATGTATAGGTGTGTTATATATATATATATATATATATATATATGCCCACCATTTATTTTTCAAGCACATAAATCAACATCTTCACCTCCCAATTAAAAAAAAGTCTGNCCCAATTAAAAAAAAGTCTGTATTATTCCTAGTAGAAAATAAAATACGCCTTTTTATTCTCCCTCAAACTCTGAAACCAATAGATCACCACCTTAGAGTTGACACAGATAGAATCTTTTAACTACTACTCTAGTCTCCCTCTTTCCTGTATCCTCTTTGCCACACTCTTCAATCAGTGTTTTTCAAGGGAAGAAGGAGCTGGGGCATGCAGTGGGGTGAAAGTGTTTGCCCCCACAGGACATTTAAGAGAGACTGGAGACATTTTTGGTTGTCAAAACTTGGTGTAGAAATGATATTGACATCTAGTGCATCTAGTGAGTAGTAGCCATGGATACCTGGAGAGGGGCATGGCAACCCACTCCAGTATTCTTGTGTGGATAATCCCATGGACAGAGGACCCTGGCAGGCTACAGTCCATAGGGTCCCACAGAGTTGGACATGACTGAAGTGACTTAGCACACATGCTCAGCCATAGATGCTTCCAAACATCTGTCAATGCACAAGACACTCTCCATAGCAAAGGATTATCCAGTCCAGGATACCAAGAGTGCTGAGGTTGAGAAACTCTACTATAGATCAAGCCATCATTAACTGTCATCTAGATAACAGTAACAAACTGATAACTCATCTTTTTCCATCAATCATTTTAAACACTGCAACTAAAATGGCCTTTCTATAACTTAATATGAGCTTTGTATTTTGTACTAGCCTAACCTGTTAATTGTTCCTGAGCATGAGGTATGAAAAGGCTTACAAGCTTCTTCAAGCTTTGCTTCCTGATTTACTCTAGTTTCTTCTATCATCCTTTTCCTCTTTTCATACTAAGCTTTAGCCCCACTAAAGTTCAGGTATTTCCCATTCCTTGAATATCCATCCTCCCTCTACATTTCCTGGTTCCATGCTGTTAACAGCCTTTAACAGGCTGTTCCCTCAAACTTACACCATGACACTCAAGTGTCAAGCCTTGTTAGCTTAGGAGAAGTACCTGCTGCTAAGCGGAATATAATCAAGAATAGGGACAATGACAATTGTATCACTAGAGTTTTTGAGAAAACAGTTTGGGCTGTGTCGAGACCTAAAACTTAGTCTATTTTCTACTGTAAGTTTCAAGAGATGTTTCATTATCATTGTTTTTGCTACCGTACTGTTTTGTTTAACAGACTATAAGAACACTGAGTGCAGTCTTCTCCCCATCTGTTTTGGCACTGGAACCTGGAGTTATCCCACTGGGACTGGCTAAGAAAGAGATACTTCCCTTCATATGCAGGTTCCCTAGGAACCTGTGTGGGTGCCAAGCTGCAAGCAAAAGTGGAGAGTCATGTGTGCATTGGACATAGTCAATCGATTTAATAGCCAGAAAGTCACAAAATAATAGAGAAAAAGATGACGGGTTTAGAGACATCAATAATTCCTCTTGCCAAACTTTGAGCTAGAAGGAAAAACCAACAGGAAAAAATTTTGGGTGATATTAACTGATAGTCCCTATGGGAATAGGGAAGATAGGGGATATTTTTTTTTTCCCTTTATCTTGTTTGACTTCAAGATGTTGGCATGAGAGACATGTAACTTAAATATCAATGCTTTTATTTTTAATCTTAAAATAAATTTTAAATTAATTTTAAAGTGTTTTTATGATAAAGAAAAATCAATTATTTTGTCAATCTGAAGTATAGTGCTTTGTTAAGAATAAAAACATTCCACTAGCTGCAAAAGTAGAATCCACATTTTTCTTACATCATACTGCATGATTTTTGTTGACACTACTGCCTAATTTCTCAAATTTAGTTTTAAATCTTCCTATCCAGTCAATCCAAGTAACTACATAGCAAGTTGAACACCTCTTTATGATACTGTAATAAAAATCATGAAAATATACATTAGCAATTTTCATACAAATTTTTAGTAATTATTATTTCCTTTCAATTTCAAATAAAAAAAGAAAACTCAAACATGTTATTCCTTAGAAAACTCTTCCCTCATAAAATATTTGAACTTCAAGGAATCTGATGTTTCTTTCAGTTATCCATGGTAAAAATAGTTGCTTTAAGGTGGATTAAAAAAAATAAGCCTTTATCTTATTGATGTATTGGAGAAAAGAAATGAAATGAGTTTAGGTTGATAAAAAGTCATTTTCAGAAAATGTATAAGTTCAATTTCTTAAACACTAAAACCAAGCATCTCTAGATGATTGTATTTAATTCTTCTATCTTTTAAAATTATTCCCTTGATAAAAGTAGGCACCTCAAAAGCACTCTCAAAGCCTACAGGAGCATTTTTTTCTCACTCATAATTCTACATACATTGTATATTTATCTTTTGTTTTATTGGGTATTAGAGAGGGCTGGAGATACCAGCTCTGAAAAAAGAAGGAACCGTTAGATATATTTTATTACATGTAGCACAAGTATTTAAAATCACATCACTGCCTGTCTTACAGATTCTAATTAAAATAACATGAGAACTACATTCTAGTTTTATGCTGTTGGAAAAGGAATTTATCCAAGGATATTCAGAAATTAATTTATCTAATGGTAGGTTAAATCATATTGGGTAAGAAATAGAATATAATATGGGGAAAAATCAGTATTTTTTAAAGTTGTGTGCACTTAAAATGTGGAATGATACAGAAAGAATGCATAACCAGGAATGTATTACCAAATAAAATATGAATGAGATAGTTTTGATATTAGATATTATACACAGTAAAGGAATTATTTGGAAGCTTTAAGTTTCAGAACATTTATTTCTTTTTTATACACCAGATGTTGGGGATACAAAGAAATATAATTCTCAACATGAAGGAGCTCATATCATAGTGAAGAAAATGTCAGTTTGTAATAACAGATAAATTTATCTCTATATAATATTTAGATAAACAATATTACAGTGAAAGTTTTGTAAAAGATGATGGAATGCAGATTAAAGAAGTATTATTAAAATTTCTATTAGATGGGGAAGGGAGTGCTAGTATTGAAGAACCTCAGGTGAGAAGGAATACACCTGGAGTTTAGAAGAGGCCAAGGAACTATGGGGCTGTATTGGCAGAGGTTAAGCATGAGCGGCTTCTCTGGTGGCTCAGTCAGTAAAGAATCCACCTGCCAGTGCAGGAGACCTTGGTTCGATCCCTGGGTTAGGAAGATCCCCTGAGAAGGAAATGGTAACCCACTCCATTGTTCTTGCCTGGGAGGAGCCTTGCAGGTTACAGTCCATGGGGTCACAGAGTTGGACATGACTGAGTGATTAAACCACCCCCACCATGCTTTTGACTATGGTGTTGGAAAAGATTCTTGAAAGTCCGCTGGAATGCAAGGAGATCCAACCAGCCAATCATAAAGGAAATCAGTCCTGAATATTCATTGAAGACTGATGCTGAAGCTGAAACTCCAATACTTTGGCCACCTGATGTGGATACCTGACTCATTTGAAAAGACCCTGATGCTAGGAAAGATTGAAGGCAGGAGAAGGGGATGATAGAGGATGAGACTGTGGGATAGCATCATCGACTGGATGGACATGAATTTGAGCAAGCTCCAGGAGTTGGTGATAGACAGGGGAGCCTGGCGTGCTGCAGTCTATGGGGTTGCAAAGAGTCAAACATGACTGAGTGATTGAACTAAACTGAATTGATCAAGCAGGAGCAGGGTCAAAGAAACAGTGGAACTATATAGAGAGAAATCAAATCAACTACATAGAGATGCATAGGGTATAATGTGTTGGTAGGGCAGAGTTTGTTACTAGAGAGAAGTTGGAGATTTATTTGAGATCATGTTTGAATAGGCTTTAGGAGTCATTTTGGAGTTTATTGCATGAATAATAGAGTGTAGTGTTGCTTTTTTTTAAAGTAACATGTGAAATGCTTATTTAAGAAATTAACTCTTGTGTGATGGGAGTGAGATGCAATATTGGACAGAGAAGCTAATATCAAGCATAGCAGCTAGGAGTCAGTCACTGTTATTTAGACCAAGGACATAGAAGGACTGATGGGAAGCAATATCAGTAGTTAACAGAAGAAAATATTTGGAAAGCTGAATAAATAAATATGATGGATTGTTGATGGTGAGGCTGATGGATGAAAGATGAGAAGGAATCAAAGATAGCACCAAAAGGTGGATTTTTCTGACATCTGGACCTGGAAAACTATGTATTCTGATAATCTCACATATGCCTATGAATACATTTGGATAACTACACATGTTTGTTTTTTACAATTTAATTTTTCCTTCTGTGTTGTGTCTACATATTATAGATGCTTCTGTTGTGCTAATCACATTGGACTGCCCTTGTTTAGACCTCTCTCAGGAGAGATGGAGGTGAAAATAAGCAGATTACTGAAAAAATCTACGTGAAATTATTCAAATGATCAAATAAAAACTTACCATGGATACTGTTATATTAAAAATTAAATAAAAACTAAATTTACATATGATATTCAGTTTATAAATCAAGGAAGCATAGAGAGCAGAAAGAATTAATGGTAGAAGTTTTATTTTAAAAAGTGTATTATAGCTATGAAAAAAATTTTGTTTCCAAGGATATCAGTTGAATGTGCAGATTAAATTGTCATAAAACTATTTTATTTTCCTCCATCTTCAGATATATTAATATTTTAATGTTTAAGCACATAAGCTCATCTTATTTTATCATGAAATATCTTTAAAAGTAACACACATTTCTTATAAAAGGAATATATGCTTACTAAAAAATTTGAAGCTGAGAAATATATAAATGAAAATAGAATTAAATTGAATACCAACATAATACATAACCTTTATTCAGTTCAGTTCAGTTCAGTCACTCAGTTGTGTCCAACTTATTGAGACCCTATGGACTGCAGCATGCCAGGACTTCCGGTCCATCACCAACTCCTGGAGTTTACTCAAACCCATGTCCATCCAGTTGGTGGTGCCATCCAACCATCTCATCCTCTGTCTTCCCCTTCTCCTCCTGCCCTCAATCGTTCCCAGTATCAGGGTCTTTTCAAATGAGTCAGTTCTTTACATTAGGTAGCGAAGGTATTGGAGTTTCAGCTTCAACATCAGTCCTTCCAATGAACACCCAGGACTGATCTCCTCTAGAATGGACTGGTTGGATCTCCTTGCAGTCCAAGGGACTCTCAAGAGTTTTCTCCAACACCACAGTTCAAAAGCATCAATTTTTCAGCGCTCAGCTTTCTTTACAGTCCAACTCTCACATGCATACAAGACCACTGGAAAAGCCATAGCCTTGACTAGATGGACCTTTGTTGGCAAAGGAATGTCTCTGCTTTTTAACATGCTGTCTAGGTTGGTCATAACTTTCCTTCCAAGGATTAAGTGTCTTTTAATTTCATGGCTGCAGTCACCATCTGCAGTGCTTTTGTAGCCCCCCAAAATAAAGTCAGCCACTGTTTTCCAATCTATTTACCATGAAGTGATGGGACCAGATTTCATTATCTTACTTTTCTGAATGTTGAACTTTAAGCCAATTTTTTCACTCCTGTTTCACTTTCATCAAGAGGATTTTTAGTTCTTCTTCGCTTTCTGCCTTAAGGATGGTGTCATCTGCTTATCTGAGGTTATTGATATTTCTCCCAGCAATCTNTCCTCTCCACAGTAAAGTTTCACTTAATTGAATTATTCAAACATGTTTAATGATATTATTATACTTAAATATCTAAGTGAATTTAATTATACATTGATTTTATTCTTATTGTTTTTAAACTTATTGTTTCTGTTAGACAAATTTCAATATTACCTGCATTAGCAGTCAGTTGTGAGAAATGTCAGGTTTAGAAAAATAGTCTGGGGCAAAATGATGCCTTTACTATATAATTTATAAATATAACCTACCAGCTTGTGCTTTAATTAAATTGAAAATGTGTTTTTTCTTTGAGTATTAAGTATTAACATGTGGTGAGTCATTGAATTAGCAAAGCTGTATATGGGGGGAAAGGGGAGAAAAGGTATCCATTTTTCCATAATGTTTTATTAAATTTTAATTCATTTAGGCCACAACACACATATACATACATACACCATGTTCTCTTACATCCTTTTTTTTTTTTTTGAGAATGAGAGTATTAGAGAGACATTTTGAAATTACCCAGAATTACATCTTATGTAGAAAATGGCCAATAGTTTGAAGGGCCTCCCTGAGGCTTTTATTAACACACTGCTAGATCTCTGTAACTGCATGGGGAGATGTTGCCAGTGGTCCAGCTGGCCAATTTATTGAAACCAGGACAAAACCCCGGTTTCTATTTAATTATCTGTGACATCGCTACAACCCTAAGAAATTGGGTTGCCTGGTAATTTTGCTGCACTGCTGAATCTGTTACAAAGTGAAAATGGTGAATTCAAGAAATTCACTGAGTTACAGGCCTGGAATGAAACTTTAATGGCTACTTCATTCATCTCCCTGCCTTAATTCTAGGTTAGCAGTAAAGTAATACCAAGAAGATAGACATCTTATTTTTATCTTTAAGGAATGAGAATCTGCAATCTTATTTGGAACCCAAGTCTCACATCTCTTCATTACCTCAGCCAGAAAGTTCTTCCAAGCATCTATGCAAGGTTTAGCCAAATTAATATTTATTACTTCTCATTGAAAATGGATTGAACTTTCACTCATATAACATCCTGAAGATGTGATGTCTATTACCAGAATAAAAGTGAAAGTGTACATTCAATTTTTCTTACAATCTTGCTATTTAAACTATTTTTGTGATGTGGGGAAGTTCCAAATACCCTTGAATGTCTCCTGAACCCTGTGTTTTACCCTTTATTATTGAGATGGAGAATTACATGACTAACCTAGGCTGCATCTCAGTGATAGTCTTGTCTTTTCTTGAAACACTACTAGACAATCCAGTTTTTGAAATAGCTACCTAAATTAAACACCATTCATGATCATATCTACTTTTTAAATTCATCAAACTCTTATGAATTTTAATTGAATTCTCTTAGAGCACTGCTCTGCCCAATTTGAGCTCAATTCATAAATATAGTATACATATTTATTTATTTTGTCTATCTTAAAATTCTTTCCTGGTATGTTTTTCATTGAATTGAAATATGATTTCTGAACTAGAAAAACAGATTACTTAATAATAGCTACTACTTTTAGAAAGTAAAAATCATAGAAAGTATATTGCTGAGTGGCCACATCAAGAGTTCACAATTCTCTTACCCTTATATCACAATAAGATTTCCTACAATTTAGAAATGTAATGAAACATGCCATTCTAACTAAGGGGGTCTGTATTTCACTTTTGAAAATATTTGTGTCAAGACACAAAAAGAGAGATAACCAAGAGAAACGTTGAATATACTTCTATTATTTCCCCTGAAAGTGCAGATACACACAATGATACTCATACAAAATTACCCCTTGGGGAACAGATTTTGTGGCATCATTGCTTCTCTGGCCATGGAAATTAAAATATGTAGAATTCACAACAATGTGCAAGGACTTAGGAAACATAAACAATAGAAACAACAAAAGCAATGTAAAATAATGAACCAAAACCTGGTAAATAAAAGTGAAAATTGTGACCTGGTAAATATGTGACAACAACATAGTTATTTCTTCCACGCAACTGAATATGGCTTAAGAAGCTAAGTGAATTAAGAAAATAGTTTGAGATACTTGCAACTACTATGAAGGAAAGAAACCATTCAGTGCACACAGATTGTATTGTTTGTTTTAACCAGTGTTTGCTCCAGTGTTATTTGATTTCATCTAGAACTCTCAGACGGAGAAGGCAATGGCACCCCACTCCAGTACTCTTGCCTGGAAAATCCCATGGATGGGGGTGCCATTGCCTTCTCCGTTGTTATCCCCTTCTCCTCTTATAATATTACACATGCTAAATGATAATCTGTATAGATGTGGCACATGCTGCATATTAAGTCAATGATAGTATATCATAAAAAATATAAAATAGTTTAAACAAGGAAATATGAGCCAGCTATGTGTGTATGTGTGTGTGTGTACTTAAAATCCAGTGCCAAATGCACAATCATCTGATGTAATAAATTATACATGAAAGATTTTCAAACTCCTTGGAAGAAAAGAACAAATTTCTTGTAATACAAGGAAGTTATTTTAAAACATTATTCATTTTTCCTGTTGTTCAATGTACACTTTTAAATGTCCACTGGAATATTTTGCCTGATTAGGTTATGCCTTAGGTAATAGTGACAAAGTTAATAAATACTATAAAGGTAAAAGAGAGTCTTTTAGCTGTTATATCAAATGCTTTTTATGAAAGTGCAAACAATAATTCAACATTATAAATGCCAGTATTTATGTTCCACTGCCATAGATGGTTTATCATCAATTCACTCAATTCTAAGTATAAACTCATTAGATGAGGTCTTCAAGAGGATGTGACCACCTGTTAACCCACAAGCAGGGCCCAGACAATGGAGTATTTCACCCCCTTTCCTGTCCTTGGAATGTACAGTCCACCCACCATACTCACAGCTGTAGCCATTTTCAAGGATGCAGCCTTGAGAGAGTAATGAGTTATTGAGGCCATCTGGACAGAATATGTGACTAGACCCAGCTAAGTTCGCTATATACACTTTTAAGATTCTGACATGTGACTGCCCAGATCTACTCATCTTGAAGGTGCCCAAGATAAGCCTTCTATGTAAGTTCCCTTGCTTATTAAACCCACCATCTACTAACCTGACGTGCTCTGTCTCTCCTTTTGCTTTCTCCTTGTCCTCATGCATTGGGGCCAATTTATGAATAAACAAACCCTATTATTACCTCCATTTCATAAACGAGGACACTTGCTCTGTGAGGTTAAGTAATTTTGTTCAGCAGTCAATAAATGTAGAGCTATTACCTACCAGCCTTCTTGGACTCTTTAATCAATATAAATTGATAAAAGGCCAGACAAGAAATTCAGGCAAGGCTTTATTTGGACTCCTGTTGCACCACAAGGGAGGGAAAACATGAAACAGGTGACCTTGCTTGTTCGCTGAAGGGGGATAAGCTGGTGCCTTAAATGAGGTGAAAGCAGGAACCGATCAATGGGATGGGCTTAAAGGGTAGCTTTGGTGGTTGGCTCACCCCTTGTGGGTGCTGTGTGCATGAATCATTCGCCGTACCCAGCTTTTGCCCTTCAGAATTGGCAGTTGGGGTTTTGGTCTTTTTTGTATCTTGTTATTCATAACTTGCCCCATCTGCATATGCGTGCAGATGTTTTTAGTCCCATACGTTGCTTTTATTTTGTTGCTCGAGGAGATGTTTGTCCAGGTGCATCTTGGCAGAAAAGGTCCCCGGTCCCAGCCTGCCTTAGAGACAGCATAAAATTCTAGGCAGTTTGGCTACAATGTTTATTTTTTTTTTTAACCACTGCAAGTAGTTTGTCTCCCTGGTGAAAAACATCATAAGGCTGCACAGATCATAGATACTATAACTCTAATATGTAATCAAAATTGGATATTGAAACCTGCCAGGAAAATCAGTATGGAACTGTTATGTTGAAAGGGAAAATACAAGAGAATGTAATGATAAAGTAACTTTTTTCCTCCTATAACTGTTCTTTTATGTCTGCTGACTTACTCCCTATTCCTTGGACGATATTTGGGGCATATCATTTTTCTGCTCACTCTCTCAGATAGCAAAATGTTCTATGATTAGTTTAGTCACAACTAAATTTTAGTTTTATATGACAGGGTTCAGGACATAATACTCCAAAATACAGCACCCGGACATATTGAATATTTTAATATTCAAGAAGAAATTTGAGAAATGGCAGGTGCAGGAGGGACTCTGACATTTTCCACATCTCCCTAAAGTTGATAATAAGACCCTCCTGTGAGAGGTGCCTGTCCCATTCTAAGAGGAGAGTGCTTATTTCTGAAGACTAAGGAAGGCAGAAGTGGAAACGAACGAATCTTGCTGACTTCCCCCAGTTTATCACTCTTAGCTCATTATCTTTTTCTCCCGTCACATTTTCCACAACTTTGCACACTTCATCAAAACTAGTGTTAGAATATTCAGATTTAACAGCTTTTTCCAGTCTTAATTTTCTCAGCAAAGCTCCCACATAGCATAGTAAGTAAATCTGCATACTTCTTTTCTCGGTAATCTCTTTTGTTACAGACTCCCCAGCAAGGGTAGAAGAAAAGATTTTTTCCTCCCTATGGTTATTAGAATACCCATTATCATGCAATAGAATTATAAACTTTTAAAAACTTTATCCTACTATTTTGATTGGAGACAGTGGTCCCTGTCTTCTATATATGTTTTGTTGTCCATTTTTTTGTTGTGAAAACTTAAAACATGTACCAGAGTTAGCCCCTTGTGGCTCAGATGGTAAAGAATCTGCCAACAATGTGGGAGACACGGGTTTGATCCCTGGGTTGAGAAGATCCCCTGAAGTAGGAAATGGCAACCACTCCAGTATTCTTGCCTGGAGAACTCTCTGGACAGAGGAGCCTGGCAGGCTACAGTCCATGGGGTAGCAAAGAATTGGATATAACTGAGCAACTAACACAACCAAAACATGTATCAGGGTTGAAAAACTATAGCGAACACTCCTCTGGATTATACCAAAAACCTCCTGATGTTCTTGCTTCATCATAAGTTTCATTCCCTTATGCATCCTCTGTTCAATCCATCCATCCATCTTATTTTTGGATGATTTTCAAACTAAGTCAGAGACTTCAGAACATTTCTAAATATCTGAGCACGCAGATGTTAAATAAAATTGAATATTTATATTCAGGTCTTTTTTTTCTGATGTCAAATTTACACACAATTTGTGTGTAACATTTCAGAAATGTAGGTAAATGCTGTCTGAGCTTTGACAAATTCATACACTCTTGTAAACCAATCAAGACACAGAATATCACTATCATCCTAGAAAGTTTTGTCATGCACTTCCCACTCAATTCATGCCCCTCACAAGAGGCAACTATTGTTCTGAAAGTGTTAGACCACATAATTGCTTATGTCTGTTTCACAACTTTAAATTAATTAAGTCAAATCATGTGATATCTTTTTATTGGTGAGTAGCATTGCTTTCTCCATACAAACAAAGCATCAATTCATTTAATACATTCACTTCTTGGTGGACTCAGCTCTTTTCCATTTTTTAATTATTATGTATAAAACGGCAACATTTTAATATACCATAAGTTTCTGTACATGTATTTTTCTTTGGGGGTTAAATACTAGTAATCAAATTCAAGATTATTGAATAAATGATGTTTTGTTGTTGTGTGGTGGCTTAGTCGCATCTGACTTTTTTATGACCCCAAGGACTGTAGCCTGCCAGGCTCCTCCCTCCATGGGATTTCCCAGGCAAGAACATAGGAGCAGGCTGCCATGTCCTTTTCTAGAGGATCTTCCTGGCACAGGGATCGAACCTGCATCTCCTGCATTGGTAGGTACATCCTTTATCACTGAGACACCAGGTTTAGTTACATGTGATATTGCCAGAACTTTATCCACAGTAAGTCTACAAGTTGATAGTTATGGATAGTCTACATTCTCACTAATTTTGGTGATATCAGTCAATTTCATTTAATCATACAGGAGGGTATGTAGTGATAGTTTGTTATAATTTCCCCAATGATTTGTGATGCTGAACACCTTTCCGTGGTTTCAGAGTGTATTTCACTTTTGTATATTAGAATGTTCTATAAATGTTAACTGGGGAAAATTGCTAGCTTGTTTTTAATATATTCATATCAGAGTCTGGTTCTGATGATTACTTCTTGTCTTTTCAGAATCTGTTTTTCCTCACCCTTTTTGAATATATCGTGATGTTTTATCAGAAGCCTATTTTATAGGACAGCAGATATGAGTGAAACGTTTTGTTTGGCTTGTAAATTTGAACTTCTGCCAGGCCTGTGATATGTGGATTTCTAAAAATCTAGTTAGGAGTTGAGCTGGGTTCTAGGCTCCTTGTTGCTATGGCTATTCTCATTGTATTGTAGCCATCAGATTCCTCTGGGCAAACTTTCTTTGAGATGTGAGTTAATTTGTAGAATCTTTTTGTCATTTCCTTCGGTATCTGCTCCTTTCCTGGACTTGTATTTTCCTTCTGCGCTGTGGGCTAGAGAGATTCATGCTTTTGCAGTTCTCCCAGCTGTATTCCATCATTGCCTTTACACAGTGTGTGTTAGCCTAGTGGCAGGGGAGAAGGGAGAGTTCTTTGTTCTGAGTTAACCTCAGTCCTGGGCTGAACTGGGTCTCTGTATCTCCATAGCTGTAGATTTCACTTATTTTTAGTTCAGTTGCTCAGTCGTGTCTGACTCTCTGTGACCCCAAGGACTGCAGCACGCCAGGGTACTGTCCATCACCAATTCCCAGAGCCTACCCAAACTCATGTATGTTGAGTCAGTGATGCCATCCAATCCTCTCATCCTCAGTTTTTCCCTTCTCCTCCTGCCTTCAATCTTTCCCAGCATCAGGGTCTTTTGCAGTGAGTCACTTCTTCACATCAGGTGGCCAAAGTATTGGAGTTTCAGCTTCAGCATCAGTCCTTCCAATGAATATTCAGGATTGATTTCCTTTAGGATGGACTGTTGGACTTCCTTGCAGTCCAAGGGATTCTCAAATGTCTTCTCCAACACCACAGTTCAAAAGCATCAATTTTTTGGTGCTCAGCTTTCTTTATAGTGCAACTCTCACATCCATACATGACTACTGGAAAAACCATAGCATTTACTAGATGGAACTTTGTTGGCAAAGTAACATATCTGCTTTTTAATATGCTGTCTAGGTTGGTCATAGCTTTTCTTCCAAGGAGCAATCATTTTTTAATTTCATGTCTGCAATCACCATCAGCAGTGATTTTGGAGCCCCCCTTAAAAAATGTCTGTCACGGTTTTCATTGTTTCCCCATCTATTTGTCATGAAGTGAAGGGACAAGATGCCATGATCTTAGTTTTCTGAATGTTGGGTTTTAAGCCAACTTTTTCACTCTCCTCTTTCACTTTCATTAGTAGGCTCTTTAGTTCTTCACTTTCTGCCATAAGGGTGGTGTCATCTGCATGTATGAGGTTACCCCAGCTTGTGTTTCATCAAGTCTGGCATTTGGCATGATGTACTCTGCATAGAAGTTAAATAAGCAGGGTGACAATATACGGCCTTGATGTACTCCTTTTACCTATTTGCAACCAGTCTGTTGTTCCATGTCCAGTTCTATCTGTTGCTTCCTGACCTGCATACAGGTTTCTCAAGAGGCAGGTCAGATGGTATGGTATTCCCATCTCTTTCAGAATTTTCCACAGTTCATTGTGATCCACACAGTCAAAGGCTTTGGCATAGTCAATAAAGCAGAAGTAGATGTTTTTCTGGAACTCTCTTGCTTTTTCCATGATCCAGCAGATGTTGGCAATTTGATCTCTGGTTCCTCTGCCTTTTCTAAAACCAGCTTGAACATCAGGAAGTTCACGGTTCACATATCGCTGAAGCCTCGCTTGAAGAATTTTGAGTATTACTTTACTAGCGTGTGAGATGAGTGCAATTGTATGGCAGTTCGAGCATTCTTTGGCGTTGCCTTTCTCTGGGACTGGAATGAAAACTGACCTTTTCCAGTCTTGTGGCCACTGCTGCGTTTTCCAAATTTGGTGGCATATTGAGTGCAGCACTTTCACAGCATCATCTTTCAGGATTTGAAATAGCTCTATATAAGTTTATATATATCAATAATTCAATCCTGTTTATTGCTATGTAATTTCTATAGTATGGGTGTACAGCAATTGTTTTAACCTTTCCTTCACTGAGGGACGTAA
>SJYQ01022595.1:28989-55795 GCA_006410935.1 Redunca redunca
GGGCGCCGGGTCTGGCTGGGCCTCCCTCGGCCGCCTCGCCCCGCCCTGCCCCGCCGGGCTCCGCGGGCCTGGGCCCGCTCCCCCAGCGCCGCGCCGCCCGCGCCCCGGCCGCCCCCGGCCCGCCCCGCCGCCCCCCGCCGGACTGGCCGCCCGGGCGGGCGCTGGCTCCCTCAAAGGCCGCCCGGCTGGCTCGGCTCCGCTCGCCTCGGCGCTGTAAGGGAAGGGGCCGGCCCGGCGCGCCGGGAGGGAGCTTTTAAAGCGACACACACGCCTCCCAGCGCCGAGCACCGAGCGCGCGAGCCGGGGGGTCTCGCCACCCGGGGGACGAGGAAGCGTCCAGTGCTGACCGGGCTGGAGGCGGACTCTCCTGAGCGCACTCCTGTTGACCTCGGGGTGCGGAAGGGCAGCGGGCTAGGGGCTTACTCAGTTCCTACCTTTCCGTAAGCCCCCATTACCCCTGCCCCCACTGCGGTGCGCTCCGGGCTTCCCTTTCGGCCAAATTTCCCGCATCAGACCTTCCTCCTTCTCCCTGTCATACATCAAACTACTCCCAGACATGGCCTTAAATCAGATTAAGAAAATGCAATACCGACGACATTTGCTGAGCACCTACTGTATGCCGCCAGGCTGTGTCTGGGCTGCATGGGGCTGGAGTTGGAGATTCTGTAGATGGATGAAAGAGATACATTAGACACAGGTCATTTTGTTCAGTTCCTGATCCATTCACTCAACATTTATTCAGCACCTTCTCTGTACCAGACCCCACGCTAGACTCTGGGGTCACAGGAAGGAAAAGCGGCATTTCAGAAAGCTCACAGCTTGTGGGGGCATTCCTGAGTAAACTCACAGGTAGTAAATGCAGAAAAAAGGCAAGTACTAGAAGCGATGATAAGGGGGGTGGGAGCAACCCAGCCCAGCGGCTGGCAGGCTGTCCCTGAGGCAACCCCTGAGCTGAATCTCAGAGGAGAAGTAGGAGTTACCCAGGTGACTGTCAGTGTGGAGGAGGTGAGGTGGGGGTGAGCCTTCCAGGCAGGGAAGAGGGTAAGAGCAGAGGCTCAAAAGCAGAAGTGAGGGGAGGCGGAGTTTGAACCAACTGTGGCCTTTTAGAGATATTTTGACAGCTCTGTGGAAAGTGGATTAGAGGAAGACCAGATCCTGAGAGACTCAGAGGCCATAGTTTGAAGCTTGGATTTTATACTGAGGTAGAGGGAAGACTCATTGGAAGAGTCCCTGATGCTGGGAAAGAATGAGGGCAGAAGGAGTAGAGGACGTCAGAGGATGAGATGGCTGGACTGGCATCACCAGTGCAGTGGACATGAACTTGGGCAAACTTCAGGAGATGGTGAGGGACAGGTAGGCCTGGTGTGCTGCAGTCCATGGGGTCGCAAAGAGTCAGATGTGACTGGGAGACTGAACAACAACAAAGTGGGAAGCTGGTCCCACTCTTAGTGAGGAACCTGGTCCTGCTCACCTCTCAGGAGATCCCTCCAGGGCTTTGTGGATGGTGGATCTGAGAGCGAGGCTCCTGACAGGAGACCAGCAGTTAGGAGGCTGAGAGGAGGGGCTCTACACGGCAGTAGGGATGGAGAGGAGACAATGCTTCAAGAAATCATTCAGGAGAGTATGGGAGGACTTGGAGAGGGAGTGGTGGTCAAGGATGCCACTGCTTATAGCTTGAGAGACTAGGTAGATAGTTGTGCCACCCACTGAGTCAGAACAGATCTTGGGTGAAGATGAGGAGTCTGATTTGGGACGGGTGGAAACACCCTGAAGACAGCTGAGTATCTGGTCCATGCCTGGACTTGAGAGGGTTGGTTTGTTTGTTTGTTTGTTGACTGCCCCAGGTCTTAGTTGCAGCGCGTGGGATCCTTGATCTTCGTTGTGGCATGCAGAATCTTTAGTTGCAGCATGCGAACTCTTGGTTGCGGCATGTGGGATCTAGTTCCCTGACCAGGGATCGAACCCAGGCCCCCTGCATTGAGAGTGCAGAGTCTTAGCCACTGAACCACAAGGGAAATCCTGTTTGTTATTGGGTTTTTTTTTGTTTTTTGTTTTTTTTTTTGGTGGGGAGAAGGTGGGAGGAAGCAGATTGTCAGGCATTGAGGGCTGAGTGGGTGGTGAGAAATAGGAGTTAGTAAATATAGGTGACATTATCAAAAGCTCAGATGACAAGGGAGTAGAGGTCTTGAACTAGAGGCAGATGAGGGGTCAAAGGAGGCAGAGCTGAGTGGTGGTTTGAGGCTGGCCCACAAGGGGCTTGAATTCCAGGGACAGTGATGTATTATGAGTACTAACAGTTTCACTTGTTCTCCTAGTTCTCTCAGAGGTGTGTTCAGAGGGGTCCCTTGGAGGCACTGGGTCCTCCAGAAGCTGTGGAAGTGTGAATCCAGCTGCCTGGGGTAGGGGAAATGTTCTCCTGGGAAGGTGGGTCCAGAGGGCTCACAAATCACTTTGTTTAAAAATTGTGGTAAAATACACATAACATAAAATGTACCATCTTAATCTTTAAGTGTACAGTTCAGTAGCATTAACTGCATTCACATCGTTATCCAGTCATCACCACCATCCATCTCCAGAGCTCTCTTCATCTCACAAAACCAAAACCAAAATTCGGTACCCAGTAACTAACTCTCCATCCCCCTCCCCCCAGCCCCTGGCACCTACTACTACTCTGCTGTTTGTCTCTTTGAGTTTGACTACTTTAGATACCTCATGTAAGTGGAATTGTACAGCCCCACCAGTCACTTTCATGGAAGCTATGATGCAAAGGGATAGCCAAAGTAAAAAATGGGCTGAGCCTGAGAAAATAAAGTGAGTTTCTTATCTGGGGTCCATGGAACCACCTGCCCACATCACGGATGGGGTAGGTGTACTTGAACTTGGGTGTGTAAGGAGACAGTGAACTCAGTTTGGAAGGATAGGATGCAACTACTTAATATCTAATTGATGTTGGGTCACACTGTAGCCTGGAGGAGGGCATGGCCACCTACTCCGGTATTCTAGGCTGGAGAATCCCATGGACAGAGGAGTCTGGTGGGCCACAGTCCATTGGGTCGCAAAGAGTCGGACACGACTGAAGTGACTGAGCACGCACGCGCGCATTAGTAGAAGTGTGGTGTTTGGGAGAAGGAAGGTAACATTTCTTGTCCTCCGTGTGGATTAAACTATGCCTAGGACCTGGATTCACTGGGTATGTCCACAGGAGGGCAACCAGGATGGAGAATGTATGTGTGGGGAGCGGGGAGTAGAAGAGTTCTTGTTCTCTGTGAAGAAGAGTTAGGCTGGTCAGGGAAGGCTGGAGGAGTTTCAGGAGCAGGGGTCTCTGGGTGTAAATCTTCAAAGGACTGCCGCAGGGAGGTGATGCTCAGGCTCACCTTCCCTAGTATTTGGAGACTGACCCATCCTCTCTTCCCCTCAGCCTCCCTGGCCATCTGCCCAGATATCCCATCCTTCAGATCTCTGCTTAGATCCACCCCCACCCCCACCTCTAGACAGCCTTCCCTAGTCCTTCAGTCAACAGGGAGAAGCAGAAGTACTCTTTTGGCCCTTTACCAAATGTTTCCCAGGGTATTCACTTAATGTGCTAGCTGTGTGACCTTTGGAGAGTCACTTAACCTCTCTGAACAGGGATAAGGAGCCCGTAAACATTTTTTTTTTTTTTCCCCCGTTTCGGCTGTCTTGCCAAAAGTAGGGGGCAGGGGAAGGGTCATTTTCTACTGTCTCTTTGACTCAGAAAAATAGAGATGATAATAATACCTACTTTTCAGGGTCATTGTGAGCACATGGAAGCACTTGGCCCAATGCCTGGGACCTAGTAGGCACTCCATAGATTGTAGCTGCTCTCAGCTCTTTGTGTCCATAAGCCTATTTCCTTGTGAGGCTGTGAACTCACAGACACTGTCTGCCCTTGTCTTTCACATGGACCAGTGGAATGGAGTGGAGTTGACAGCTAGTGACTTTTACTTTGGCCTGTTTTCCATCATCCCACTTCAGGTATCCCTTTCCTTTGGGAAATTCCTCCCTGTTGCCACATAGTCCTGGTGAGATGTCTGTTAAAGTGCCCACTATTCCCACCCATCCCCACCCCATTGCCAGCAGGTAGGTGTGTGATCCAGACTCCACCAATCATAGAACTCTATTTTCCAGCACGAGTAATTGGTTCAAGGAGTGGGCACATTCCCAAGCAGGGCCAATCAGACTCTTTCCCTGGGATTGATACGTAGATGCCAGGAGGAGGAAGCTTTCTTTCTCCTGAGGCACAAGGTTGGACGCTATAGTCCCAAGGCTGTGAACAAGTCATCTTTCCCACTAAATGTAGGATCCAAGCAATGCAACAGAGGGAAGGGGAGTTTAGAGAGCATGCTAGTGGCATTGCTGAGGGTCCCAACTTGGGCTCTCACGGCCTTGGTTCTTGCAGTCCTTCTTTCAGACCTGTCTCCATGTAAAAGAGCCAATATGCTCCTTTATTGTTCCAGCTCATTTTGTTGGGTTCTAGTCTCATGAAACCAATAGGAACTTGACAAACTCAGGGAATACTAAACGGATAGATGATTGACTAAATGACTGGATTCCCAGTTGAGATGGGATGCCCAAAGTTCGTGAAGCTAGAGAGTTGGGAGCTGCTACCCTGCGGCTAGGGAAGGGAGGGAGGGTGTTTGGAACAACACAGAATCAGGCAGGCTTGGATTTGTGTCCCAGCTTTGCCATTCACCAGCTATGTGATCTTAAGCAAGTTATTGCCCTCTCTGGACTTGAAGTTCCTTATCTGTGAAGTAGACAAAATGATAGTGACTGCACAGGATTGCCTTGAGGATGGAATGAGAAAAGGAACAAGAAGCAACAAACTTAGTGCCCAAAGTGAAGGAAGGAGAGACAGGACCTAGAAAATGAGCAGCTGTTTTTGTTAGCCTGCAATCCATTGTGGTGGATTGTGCAGGAAGATCCCCTGGAGTAGGAAATGGCAATCCACTCCAATATTCTTGCCTGGGAAATCCCATGGACGGAGGAGCCTGGTGGGCTATAGCCCATGGGGTCGCAAATAGTCGGATTTGACTGAGCAACGAGCACGAATGCATGAGATTGGCATGCAGATAGGGAGGGAATGAGGATTCAATCTGCAAACTGGATTCTCAGAAGGATTGAGTCCTGGCACCAGGGAGGCTGTGACAGGGCCAGAGTGAGTGTGTTCAGGTGAAGAGAGAGAAGAATGGAGTCGCCAGCACTTAGGCAGTGGAAATGGAAGGATCTGGCTCATCAGCTAGCTCTTCCACTATCCATGTGACTCACTAAATCTTCCAAGCCTCAGTTTCCCTACTCTGGAAATCCCTTTCTGAGAGTCATCCTGAGGACTAAATAAAGCAGTCCATGTAACATATTCAACACAGGGCTTAATAATGTTCAATGATGTAGACCATTTTTTATAAGTCTTTATTGAATTTGTTACAATAAATATTTTTTTTATGTTTTGGTTTCTTTGGGTGTGAGGCATGTGGGATTTAGTTCCCCTACCAGGGATCAAACGCGCATCCCCTGCATTGGAAGGCTAAGTCTTAACCACCTGAACGCCAGGGAAGTCCCAAGCTATTATTATGAATACTTATGGCTCTGGGAAATTTTTTGAACCTAAAGGTGAGGTGAGTGGCTAACTCTACAGACAAACTTTTCATGTAGCATGTCCCCAAGTCAAGGAGAGTCTGTATCTGAGTTTCCCAGGAAAGGCCATTTCAACTAGGTGTTCTATGTCCTTCTGTGACTGGACAGTGGTGGGGCTCACGTTGGGGAAGCAATGTCTGGGGATTTCTGTCTTGGTCCTGCCCACTGTAATCTCCTCAGCTCAGGCAGGGTTCTCAAAAGAGTTTTCTACACTGGCTACTTCCTGTTCCTCACTCCTCACCACCCTCAAACATTGTAACCTGGTTGAGTCCACCCTACATAGCTGAAATTACCCTCACAAAGCATTACTCTGATCTTGCTAAGATTAGTGGACACTTCCTCTGCTTGCTGAGGCGATGGCTTGGTGGTACTCGGCCCTGCTGAGGCTCATCCTACTTCCAGGCGCCCTCTCCTCTGTGGCATCATGTCTCATTTCTCCTGATTCTCTTCCTGCCTCTCTGAGGCTTGCTTCTCATGCGGCTCAGTGTCTCCTCCCTCTGGTCCCTTAAGTGTGGGTGATCCGTGGGCTCCTCGGGCTCCCTTCTCACTCCATGCATCTTCCCCAAGGGAGCTCTTTCAACTCCTCAACAATTCTTGCCTTTCAGTTTGCTATTTCCAGACAAGACCTTTCCAAACCTTCAGACCATGTTGCCACCTGCCTACTGGATATCTCCATGAGAGAGTCCTGCATGCACCTCAAACTCAATGTGCTTATATCAGAACCTATTGTTTCTCCACCCAAATGTGTCCCCTTTTATCTTCCCCATCTCAGAGAATGACACAAACCCTCTATGCAAGCCAGAGAGTTGAGATCACCTTAGACTCTGACTCTCCCAGTGAGTCCTGTGGATTCTACCCTCTTGACCTCATGTAGACAGGTTTCTTTCTCTCTCTACTGATGACCAGGCCCTTTCTGGCACCCATGGTCAACCAATGGATCTGCCAACCCTTAGACTTATTTTGCAGAGTTCGCTGTTGATGGTATTGGCTTTCAGATCTACCTGTTCATGACCCTCCATGGATCCCCCATCCCTGCAAGGCAAGTCCAGTCCCCTTAGTTTTGCATTCACATCTTTTCATGAGCTTGCCCTTGTCTGTCTCTCCAAGCTCCTGTCTCTCACCTCTTGCTCCTGATGTCTTTGCCAGGCTGAAGCACTTGCAGCTCTTGCCTTACTACCTTCTTCTACTTCCTGTCCTCTTTGCCTGGAATGCTCCCCTTCTCACCCTTCTCTTCCAGGCCAACTGCCAGACCCTCCTGAAATATTCTTTAGTGTGTGAGGTCCCTCCTCTTTGCCACCATAGAGTCCCCATGCAAGTGCAAGTTCAGCACCTGCCACATCACGTTGTCACTGTGAGCCTGACTCTCTCCCATCAGACCATGAGCCGCTGGAGAGCAGATACCTTCATGCCCTCAAAGTCCAGCAGAGTCTTCTATAGTCAATTCTCAGGGTATGTTTTTTTTTTTTAATTTAAATCTCAAAAGTACTTAGTTGTTTTATATTTTTATTAAACAAAATATTAATATTTTAAGGTGACCTGAGTTGGGAAAAGCTGGAGAGAAGGGGTATGGCACATAGTTCAGGAGTTGCCCCAACACACAACCTGAGCCTTCACTCCCCTCCGATGAACCTCTAACACTCAATATTGCTTTCCACAAGAAAGGCCTGTAAGTCAAACCCCGATGTGTGACTTAGATCAATCACATATCCTCCCTGTGCCTCTGCTTCCTCTTCTAAAAATGGGATGTCGGAGTATTCCAGGAAGATGATATTTTGCAGAGTACTTTCACATGAAGAATCCTCAATCAGTCTGCCAGCAGCATGAGAGAACCGTGGCGTTAGCAGCCCTCCTGCCTCCTGGGAGTTCTTGTTGCTGTTGTCGTTCAGTCACTTAATCGTGTCTGACTCTTTGCGACCCCGTGGACTGCGATCCAGGCTTCCCTGTCCTGCACTATCTCCAGGAGTTTGCGCAAGGTCATGTCCACTGAGTCAATGATGCCATCCAACCATCTCATCCTCTGTCACTCCCTTCTCTTCCTGCCCTCAATCTTTCACAGCATCAGGCTCTTTTCCAATGAGTTGGCTCTTCACATTGGGGTGGGGGGGGTGGTTCTTACACTGGCCTTTATCCTCTACTGCCCACCCTCTGGTCAGATCACTCTCTTTCCCTGCCTCCCTTCCTCCTTCCCTCCCTCTCCCTCTCTCTTCCTCTCTCTCCTGCTTCCTTTACATTAGTATTTGAACCTGCTCTCTAAACTCGAAATCTTAAAAGTAAGATCCCGCTTCCTTCTCCACGTGCTGTCTCGTCTTTCTGCTTTCTATAAGCAGAGTGGCCCCAAGAGTCATTCCCCTTCCTGCCTCGCCTCCTGCAGCTCTCACTCATTCTTCCTCCCTTTGTAGTCAGGGGTCCGCCTCCACTGTTCCCCTAACAAAACTTTAAATGCTGAGGTCGCCAGTGACCTCCAAGATGCTCAGTCCACAATCCTGATTTCACTTGCCCTCCCACTGCATTTGGTTCAGTCACAACCTCTTTTGTCAGCACCCTGTTCCCTGGGCTGCAGGGACACTGTGCCTTCCTGGATCTCTGCTGGCTTCATTTTCACCACTGTCCCTCGGCTTGCTTTGACTCCTTTCCACCCTGCCCGTCTTCGAATGCTGGAGTTGCTCAGTGCTCAGTTCTGTGTCCTTTTCATTCTCACCCCTCTCTCTTCCTGCTCTGTTGTATGCCCCTTTGTGGTTGCTGTTACCACCTGTAAGGCTCTCATTCTGAATAAGCATCTCCAGCCCGATTCTAAGTTCCAGATTTGCAGATCGGCTCCTGACTCCTGGGCCATTAGTTGGTCATCAAATTCAAAACCAAGCTCAGGATATTTCCTAAACAGTTCTTCCCCATGTGTCCACTGTCTCAGCTGCTCCTATAGAAACTCTGGGAATATTCCTTCATACCTTCTCCTCCCTCTCCACATTGAGCCCACCTTTGCTCATTCTGCCTCTTGAATATTTTCTATCTGGATATTCTCTGCTGCTACCCTCCTTGTCTGAAGCACCATCATCTTTCCATCAGACAATGAAATCTACCTTCTACCATGTGCTGTTCTCTGGTCCTCTCTAAAGTATTCGCTGCACAGCAGCTGAAAGGACTTTTTAAAACTTTGAGTCTGGCATATCATTCTCCTGCTTAAAATCCCTCACATATTTCACATTGTCCCCAAGTCCAAATTCTCCCCATGTTGGCAAGCCCCTGGGTGGTCTGACTTATACTTCTCAGCTGCCCTCTCTCCTCACCTCTCCTCTACACTTCAGTTATACAGGCCTCCTTTCAGTGCCTCTGGACTTGCACACGTGCTGTTATGTTCCCTGTGCCCCAGAGGTATTAGCCCTTCTTCACCCAGCTTACTCCTGCTCACCCTTAAGGCCCTTCCCGGAACCTTCCTTCAAACTAGCCCATGCCCCCTGTTTTTTTTAAATTATGTCATACCTGCATTCCCTACTAGAATGTAAATCCCTGTTGACTACAATATTAAGTGCTCAGCAAATACTGACAACTGAGGAAGTTCAGGGTGGCTAAGCAACTTGCTTAAGGCCACACAGCTTATCAGTAGTCTCATCTTAAACCCTTTTAACTAGTTTTGGTGCCTCTGCCAGGGGACCCAACACACACACACACACACACACACACACACACACACACACTTTCCTTTTATCAGAGCAGTAGATGACACGTTATCCTAGCTGTTTGGGCAATGGCCCCTCTCCCTGCTAAGCCTCTGAAGCAGAGGCCATGCTGTCTTACGTGTTCCTATACCCCTGCCTTCTCGCTCAGCATCTGACATTTGGCTGGGTTGGAGTACTGTGTACTCTTGTTGGTTTGACTCTCTGTTGATGGGTTCCCCAGATTCTTTTCTAGCTCTGCCTTTCTGCCAAGAACCAGTTTCATTCTTTAGCTCAGCTATGGATTGAGCCTCCTTTTTATTTTCATCTTAAATGGAAGGAGAATAAAAGTTTAAAAGAAATTTTACTAAAAAAAAAAAAGAATAAATGAGCCAATAATTGAGGGAAGCACAAAAATAAATAAGACAAAAAGTATAAAATACAAGAGCCTGGAAATAGTTGAGGCAGAGGTTTGGCCCCATAGAGTCTGTGGACTGAGCTATCCCAGATCACTGGCCCCCACACAATTCTCCCTTTGGGGCCTTGGGTCAATTCTTCACCCACCCGCATCCCCTCCCTGGTCTGGACTCAAGCCTGGTTAAGAGGTTGCTTTCCTGAGCAGACTCAGACTGCGTATCCACATTCTGGCTGATAAATCCGGGAAAACACCTCTAAGGGAATTGGGATCCCAACAACGACAGGAAGCAAAGACCCAGACAGAGTTAGGAGTGGACCGTGGGGTTCCGTGTTCACGCCACAAACCCAGATGACGACCGTGCTGGCTGAGCCACTCTGCGATTTCTCCCAGAGAGCCAGGCAACCTTGGCTCGGCCGCTGACCCCGTTCTGAATGTGCAAGGAGAGGAGCGGGGGCTTGGTGCCAGGCTGCTGGGGTATGAGGGCTAAGGGGGAAAAGCTGAGGCTGAACCCGGAGGAAGGGCGGGACCAAGCAGGCTGGGGAGGGACAAGACAGCAGCTTCTTGTCAAACACACAATTTAATTCTAAGGCTGTATTCCTTGTGCCCGGGAGATTTTCAGTTTGCAATAGTGTCATTTACAGATGGATCTGCAGTAGCAAATTACAAGTTTGTAAGCAACAGCTTCTCTGACGCCTCAAAGGAAAAAAAAATGCCTTAGCCCTGTGCAAATTATAAATTCATAACTAACAGTGTTATCCAACTGAATGCAAAACAAATTCATTACCAGCTACATTATTCCATTGAATACCAAGTGAATAAACTGCACAGGGTTTTGTGAGGATCAGGGATGTGTCAGGAGATGAGGACAAAACAGCCTCTCACCACTTTCTTCTTCATGTGCTCTCAGGTCCACCTCAAGCTAACCCTCAGTGTAGGTGGAAGGGGATGAATGTATACTGCTTGGACAGAAAGGAGGCTGGAGATTATCATGGTGGTGGTGGTGAAGGTGATGATGGTGGTGGTGGTGTACCACCCTACCAGTGTATGTGTGTGTCTTTTGTGTGATTGTTAGAACTGCTGTGGTGTTATCTTCAGATATTAAGATACTGGGGTTCCCTGGTGGCTCAGATGATAAAGAATCTGCTTGCAATGCAGGAAACCTGGGTTTGATCCCTGGAGAAGGGAATGGCAACCCACTCCAGTATTTTTTCCTGGAGAACTCCATGGACAGAGGAGCCTGACGGGGGTACTGTTCATGGGATCACAAAGAGCTGGACACAACTGAGTGACTAACACTATCTTAAAATATTATCTTGTGAAAGTTCATATGTCTAAGTCCTTGTGAATGTCAGGACATCCCCCCAAAGCAGAGATCATTCCTATCGTTAACCCTGCAGGAAACGAAGGTCCTCTAAGCAGAGACCAGAATGAGAACACAGGTCTAAAGCATTGGAGTGGGGCTTCCCTGTGTCTTCCCAGGGAGAGAATCTTGGGACCAAGACTCAAGGTGCTGAGACATCTAGACGGGTGCTCCCAAGTGGGGGGGTCTCAAGACCATGCCCACAGTGTGAAGGAAACTTGGGGTCTCTGCTGGGTGGGCATAGGCTGTGCTTTTTAACTTGGGTTAGCTAGTTTCATCTGACTCTGTGGTGTATTCCCAATGGGTGGTTTCTGAAACTCCCTTTTTTTTTTAACTGTAGAAAAGCAGAAAATGCAATAAAACTAAACGCTACACATACCACTCATAATTTACTTTGGGTAAAGTAAATTACCCACACAAAAGATGCATGCACACTACTAGCAGAGTGCTACACCGCCACCACCATCATCACTATAATCACTCTGGGGTAGGTCAGACCTGCTCTACCTTTTGCAGACTCGGCCCCTTCTCCAATTCCCTTCAGAAACTCTGAGCACTTAGAAGACTTGACTAAATATTCAGTGTCGGGGAGAAAAAGAAATGGCCCCTACTCCAGACCAAAGGCAAAGGGCAGGGGTCCAGCTCTTAAAGCCTTCCTCTACTCCCCCACATCACAGGGAGTTTCCTGGCAGGAGTCCACCATCTTGGGTTTTCTCCTGCAGGCTGGCTTCCCTGCTTCTCCCTCTTCCTCCTGAATCAAGGCACCTCTCTCTGTCACCTTCCTCAGGAGCAAAAGGAATTCCTCTCCTTGTCTCACACTGAGCAGGTTGCTGTCATCATTGGTCAGAACAGTTGCCCCAAATATTTTTTCCAAACAGCTTCCTGTCTAAGAATAATTTGGGTGCCAGCTTTTAAGATAAAATATTTTCACCTTGTTTCATGAACACATTTATATTTTTAGGAATGAGGGTTATTCTACAAATGCTGGTGTGAAACCTGCTTGTGTTCATTAACGATACAGAGTCAGCATACTTTTATGTCGACGGATAGATCTACATTTTCTGTTTTAGTGGCTGCATATTAGTCTATATGGTTTCTTTAAACCATCTCTTTTTCTGCTTTGCATTTAGGCTGTTCCAATTTTTGCTATTATAACACCCACACATCATCCATGCACATTTATCTACTTATTTTCTTAGGATAGATTCTTAGAAGTAAAATTTCTGAAAATGCACTTTCCAAAGGCTTTTTCATATTGTTAAACTACTTTTCAGAAAGTTTGTGCCAATTTATATTCTTCATCAGCAGCTTGTATTATTGTCCTACTTACTATAAATGAAATAGTTTGTTTCAGTTATGCCCTGAAGTATTAAAGCAAGGGCCCCTGTGAACGCTTTGGTGGCAACAGTGGCAATGGGTGAGAGGTTCCCCAAAGGATAAAGACTCTCCCAGGGAGCAAGAATGGGGTTATGGGATCCAGCTGCCCCTCCCTATATGGACTCTTCCAAGGCCTCCACTGAAGGATTTGACATTGATTGACTGATATTTATTTGAAGACTGACATCATTTCCCTTCAAATGATGGTGATGGTGATGAGTGCAGTGGTAGTGATGGCAACAATGAGTGGTCATGTGGCCAGGACAGGGTGGTGACAGATAACAGTGGCGATGATGGTGAGCACCATGGTGATGGTGGAGACGGGGGTGGTGGTGTTGACAGTGGGATGGCAGGAGGCAGTGGAAACAGTGGGTGGTGGTGATGATTTAGGATGATGCTGAGAACAACGATGGTGGCAGTGCTGGCGAGGACAGCACTGATGAAGGAGATGGGACGCTGGCGATGACAGTGGGGCAGTGGTGGGGTGATGAGGTGTGATGATGGCACTAAGAGGCAGCGTGGATGATAGAAGGGGCAGTGGCGGTGGTCTGGTGGTGCTGAGAGTGGGTGTTGGTGGTGAAGTGAGCCCAGTGGTGCTGGTGGTGGCGAGGGCTGTGATGGTGCGAGTACTGGACAAGTTTTTGATGATAGTACCAGGCACTGTGGAAATATGAAGGTGAACATGGTGTAGGTGATGATGAGGAATGTAATATAAGATTAAATGGGTATGAAGAGAGAGACAGATTTGCTTTAGGATGAGAAAAACAGGTGAATAAAGGGAGCAACATGAATCTGGTACCTGGAATGGCAGGGAGGCCCACTGCAAGGCCAGAGAGCAAATCAGCGGCGGTGGGCGCTGCCAAGAGTCTTGAAAGCGGCAGGAGGACTATGGACTCCAGGACAGCAGCCCGGAGAGATGTTTTTGAATCCTGAGAGGAAGATGAGCAGGAGCTGAGTAGCAGGCAGGACAGAGTGCGCCTGCAGAGGAGAGTGTGAGGAGCTGAGGGGTCAGCCCCACTCCTGGCCTCAAAGGCGAGCAGCTGGCAGGGTAGGCTCTCCCCAGTGCAAGCGGTCATCTGAGGGCCACTGGCAGGTGGAGGAAGACGGCGTGAAGGGTGCGTGGCGCGTGATCCAACCTCAGAACCCACGGACCCCCGACCCGCTCTGGTCCTGTGTCAGCCCCAACCGGCAATCCCGCTTTTGCCTTGATAGAGAGAAGAGCCCAGAACAGTGGTCCAGAACTCTGGCTCCCTCTCTATTCCCCAGCAGCACTTCCTTAAGCCTGCTAGACGAGCATTTACTCAGTAGCACTGCCTGCGAAGAGCCCTTTCTCACTTCTCCTGGTGTAGCATGAAGCCCGCTGGGCACGTGCTCAAGTCTGCTGGATTCTCTCTTCCCTGGTAAGGGAAAAAGTGAAAAACTTCAGGGAGGCAGAAGACTTATGTCTGAGCAGCCAGCACCCTGGGCCTCAGGGGTTAATCCATCCCTGAGGATGGGGCTAGATCTCCCCTTCTACCCTCCGTCATCTTCCTCACTACTGCACAAAAGCCACTGGAACCCAGTGGGCACTCACTGTGGGAGAGGGAGAGAGATTTTTTTCTCCCTATTTAATGATGCTGGTGACCTCACAAGATTTCCATGGTGGCAAGACCCAGGAACCAGGGGGACTTGGTGAATTAGGACAAACGAACCGACCCCTGAGTCATCTCCGGGACTTGTTAGGGGAGGGGCCTGGATATAATGCATGAGTTTATAGAAGTGGGAAGGACGGGGTTTGGGACATGCAGTTCTTCAGTAGCTCAATCATGTCCAACTTTTTGCAACCCCATGGATTGCAGCACGCCAGGTTTCCCTATCCATACCAGGTTTCCCTACCATCTCCCAGGGCTTGCTCAAGCTCATGTTTATTAAGTCAGTGATGCCATCCAATCATCTCATCCTCTGTCATCCCCTTCTCCTCCTGCCTTCAATCTTTTCCAACATCAGGGTCTTTTCCAATGTGTTGGCTCTTGGCCAGAGTATTGGAGCGTCAGCTTTAGCATCAGTCCTTCCAACGAATATTTAGAGTTGATTTCCTTTCAGGATTGATTGGTTTGATCTCCTTGCTGTCCAAGGGACTTTGAAGAGTTTTTTCCAGCACCACAATTCAAAAGCATCAGTTCTTCAGTCCTCAGCCTTTTTTATTGTCCAACTCTCACATCTATACATGACTACTGGAAAAACCATATCTTTGACTAGATGAGCCTTTGTAGGCAAAGTAATGTCTCTGCTTTTTGATATGCTGTCTAGGTTTGTCATTGCTTTTCTTCTAAGGAGCAAGCATCTTTTAATTTCATGGCTGCAGTCACTGTCCACAGTTATTTTGGAGCCCAAGAAAATAAAGGAGCACGAAGATTCTTTTTCAGGCTCTTTTTGGACCCTGAAAAAGAAATCTGTGCTGCTCTTTCCTTTCTGTGTCGCAACCCTTGTCCTGCCTGAAAAGCTCCCTTCACTGGTGGGCATGGTGCTGAGTGTGGCCCCTTACAGGGAGACCTAAACGGTCACAGAGCACCCACAGGGAGATGTTCTGATCCTCAGGGTAGGAAACTCCTAACCCTAGGCACCAAGGCAGGTGAGGAGACAGAGGTAGATGGGCAATAGAACAGAGGGGCGAGTTTGCAAGGAGAAAGAGATTATCATCTGGTGAGGAATCAGGGTCTTATCTGCCTTATAAAGCTTGGTGTTCTAAGGATCAGCCAGGGGCCAGCACCTGAGAACATGGGCTATGGAATCCATGTGACCAGGGTTGCAATCCAGGTGCAACTATGGTTGTAGATTTCATGGGACACATAGGTAAAGCCTGTGGGCTTCCCTTGTGGCTCAGATGGCAGAGAGTCTACCTGCAATGCAGGAGACCCAGGTTTGATCCCTGGGTTGGGGAGACACCTGGAGAAGGGAGTGGCTACCCACTCAAGTATTCTTGCCTAGAGAATTCTAGAGACAGGCTACAGTCCATGGGATCGCAAAGCGTCAGACATGACTGAACAATTAACACTTTCACGTTCACTTTCATAGGTAAAGCCTGTAGTGGGTGCTCAAAAAGTGTTCATTTCCTCACTCTTGCCCTTCCCTCCCGCACACCACGGGGCCACCACAGCTTCCTGAAGGGATTTGAAGCACCATACTGCCCCTCATTAATTTCCTGCTTTCAGGCACTGAATAATTTGATCCTCACATCCTTGGTGGCTTAAAGACCACTGTACATTGTCCCAGTGCCTAAACTTCTATCATGGAAGCACCGCTGCTTTGCACCAAACCTCTTTTTACATAGTAACATCGCACTGGGGATAGAACTGTTCCATCTCTGGGAAAAGGCAGTAGTGCTGGGAGGTGGGAGCAGTGATTCTTTTTTAGTGCGGGTAGAGCCTGCGAGTGAGGACAGAAGAGAAAGGGGGTGAGGGCAGAAAAGTAAGAGGGTGGGCACAAGTGTTTGTTACCCTGAAATGCTGCCAGCTGTCATGCCACTGGCTGAGGGGTTTCCCTCATGGCAAGTGATGCAAAACTCATTATTCAGAGATTATTCAGCATCTGAGAGAAGCCACATATGCATATCATGACATACTCATACCATGGAAAAGGGGGAGAAATCAACAAGTTTTACCTTCTAAAGATGGCCCCTGGGAGCAAAGTAGCCAGTCCCCTCGCACCAACAGTCCTGGTTGGTGGCTGCCTCCAGGTGAATCATGCCACCCCCGGCAAGGCAGTGCCACGAGGCTGGGAGTCTGGATGCAGAGAGCTGGGAGGGAATCCCCGACATTGGAGAGGAGCTTGGACATTGTCTGGGTCTCTCTTTGCCACAGACAGGTTTTCCTGAGAAATCTGCTTTAATGAATTCAGAGGAGCAATTTTCAATCAGCCCATCAAAAGTTCGGAAGTACTCTTTCAGCTAGAATCTCACTTGCTTCGAGTCTGTACCCTGTAGTGGATAAAAATTCTCCATCAGGGACTGCACCTTCCTACTCCATATCCAGTGCAGCCTGGAGCCACCAGTGGACAGGTCCTGCCCCCAAGACAGTCCAGGTTCACTGAGCCATTGGGAACTGCCAGGTCTCATTGTCCAAGGGCTGCTGAAAACCAGGCCCAAGGGCTGGGCAGCTCTCAGCTCAAGCCTAACTGTTGCTTTCCCTCCTCCTCCTTCCCCAGCCTCTCCAGCTCCATCCTGTGTGCCCTCTTCCCTTCTCCCCGACCAGGGTCCTTTGAGTACCCTTGGGCTGCTTCCTCACTCCATTTTCTTAGGACATGGGAAGTTACAAAAGAACTCGTGTTGGGGACTTTTCTTTTCTGTTACATTTTCTAACCGGATTTTGCTAGCTGTATTTATTTAGATTCTGGCCATCTTACTGACCTCTCTCATAGTCTCTTATTAGTTTTTCAGTTTATTCTCTTGAGTTTTCTGGATAAACAATCATATCATGAACAAATAATGACAGCAATTTCCCCTCGTTCCTAAACGTTATGCTTTTTATTTTTTAAGTACTATTCCGTTGGCTAGAACTTCCAGAACAATATAAACTAATTGTGGTAATAATAGGCATTCTTGTCCCACTCTGACTTAAATATGAATACCTCTTGCTGGTATTTTATTGCTAAGAATCATGTTGACTGTTGGTTGCAGATGAATATTTTTTATTATGTCAAGGAGATGTTCTTTTATTTTTATTATAAGGCTTTTCATCAGAACGGATGCTCAGTTTTATCAAATGCATTTTTGGTGTCTATTAACATTGTCACATAACTTATCCCCTTCTGGCAATTGACATGATTAATTATGTGGACTGATTTTCTGATATGTAATCATCTTTGCCCCCTTGTATTTCTAACTTAGTCATCTGTGGAATGGGGAGGAGATCCACTGCCTGAAATAAATCTGGTTGAATAGGAGATCTGTGCTGTGAATCCTCCTACAGTGCAAGAGAGGCAGATGCCAGTTTGATCCCTGGCTCAGGAAGATCCCCTGGAGGAGGGCATGGCCCCCACTCCAGTCTTCTTGCCTGGAGAATCCCATGGACAGAGGAGCCCGGCAGGCGACAGTCCATGGGGTCACACAGAATCGGACACGACTGAAGCGACTGAGCATGCAGGCCCTGAATCCCATGGCTGTGAGCCTGCTCAGGCTTTGGTCCCCACACCAGTCATCAGTCAGATCAGAGGGCTCCTTTCAGCGGCTCCTCATTGCCTTCAGCTGAAAACCAAGGTCTCTAGGTACATTGCTCAGGCCTTTTCCAATTAGCCTCTGTCCCTCTCCCACCACCCCTCCATAACCCCACCTTCTCCCCGCTAATCACATGGAAATCCTGGCAGATGGCAAACCCATGTGCCCTTCTGGGCCTCTGGGCCTTCTCACATGTTGTTCCCTTGCCTGAAGCACCCTTTCCACCTTCCTTCCCCAGGCCAGACCCATCCAGTTCCTCCAGGGAGCCACCCTGCCCTAGAGGGCTGGGTTAGGAGCCTCGCCCCCAGTGCCACAGTCCCCAGCTCACTGGCTCTTTGGGGCTCACCAGGTTGGGCTTCCCTGGTGGCTCAGAGGTTAAAGTGTCTGCCTGGAATGTGGGAGACCTGGGTTCGATCCCTGGGTCGGGAAGATCCCCTGGAGAAGGAAATAGCAACCCACTCCAGTACTCTTGCCTGGAGAATCCCACGGAGGGAGGAGCCTAGTAGGCTACAGTCCATGGGGTCACAAAGAGTCGGACACGACTGAGCGACTTCACTTTCTTTCAGGTGGAAGGTATTTTCTCTGTGCACCACCTCCAGCAGCTCCAGGAATCCAAAGACCCGCCTGCTCCACCCAGGGTCCCACTTCCCAGACCCGAGCCCCACTACATGTTACTCCATCAGCCCGAGAGTGAGCACACCTGGGAACACACTCAATATGCTCACACTCAGGAATGCACACCACTTGAGCCCCCCAACCCCACCTGTGAGTCCCGGGGCTATCCCGGCTCTGACAGCAGTGAACAATGAGAGGCCCTGGTTGCCAGCCTCACAGGTGGCAGCAGCTCCCTGGAGCCTCTAGAAAATGCAGTCAGCCTTGTTTCCTCCTCATAAACAACAACTTAGCGGAGCGTCAGTGCCCCAGGGGAGAGTGCCCCCACCCAAAACTGCTGCCGTTGGCGATGCAGGCGGGGGAAGCCAAGTGGGCCCAGGAGGAACCAGATGACTGGGGATAGACGGGCAGGAGGGCCTTTGATGGGCTGTGCTCCCCTGGGTTTCTTCGCAGCCTAGATGCTGGCACATTATCTGCAAAAGTGCTGCCTCTATCTCTCCACTGGGCCTCAGGCTCGTCCTCCTGGGGTCTCCTGTGTCCATTCTGCAGAGCAGGGGTCCCCAGCCTCCAGTATTTAATGCCGGATGATCTGAGGTGGAGCTGATGTAATAATAATAGAAAGAAAATGCACAATAAATGTAATGCTCTGGGATCATCCAGAAACCATCCCTCACCCTGGTCCACAAAAAATTGTCTTCCATGAAATCAGTTCCTGGTGCCAAAAAGGTTGAGGCCCGCTGCTCTAGAGGATTCATTTTCATCTCTCCTCCTTCCCTCAGTCACCAGGTGGCCAGCTGGAGCTTTTATCCCTTGGGACAAACTGATATCAAGTGGAGAACTGCTTGGCTATTAAGCCCCTGGTGGGGTGGGGGTAGCCCAGACCTGACTCCTCTCTTGCACCCAATTTCCTCCAACCCCTCTCCCCAGCAATCCTGAGTTATACAACAGAGTCCTGGACAAGAATCTGATGAAAAGTCAGGTGACATGGCTTAAAGGATGTCAGGTCCAGTGGTGGCTGACTGGGTTTCAATTCCAACTCCACCCTTTGCTAGCTGTGTGATATTTTGCATGTTGCTTAATCTCTCTAGGCCTCGGTTTCTTCATCTGAGGCACAGAGTGCCCACGTCCAGGGCTATGGTGTAGATTAAATGAAATGAAAGCAACTGACTGGAAAGCACGGATGCAGTCTCTGACACATGGTACTTGCTCCATTAATGTTGGCTGATGTTATATTCAGTTGGTCAAAAAGTCTGTTCAGGTTTTTGTAAGATGTTCCAGGAATTCCCGAATAAAAGTTTTTGGCCAACTCAATACATTACAGGTCAGAGCAAGCTGGGATGTAGCTGTGACCTTGTAAGCTGAGACCTCACTCACTGGTGGATAGAGAAAATAGGTCCCAGAGAGGCATAAGATGTTAGGTTGCTGAAGCCCCTCTCAACCTGGACTTGTGTCTGTTAAGGAGCTCTCTGCAAGGAATATTGGGTTTCCCAAGTGGCTCACTGGCAAATAATTCACCTTGCCAATCCAGAAGATGCAGATTCAATGTCTGGTCGGGAAGATCTCCCCCGGTTGGAGGAAATGACAACCCAGTCCAGTATTCTTGCCTGGGAAATCCCATGAAAGAGCAGCCTGGTGGACTAAAGTCCATGGGGTTACAAGGAATCGGACACAATTGAGCGCCCACACTTGCTGCAAGGAGTAATGATTTCAGGCACAAAGACCTTGGTGCCTGCAGTCTTGGGTCTCAGCCTCGGTGCTGTGAACATCCTGTTCATGTTCGACTTTGTGCGACCCCATGGACTGTAGCCTGCCAGGTTCCTCTGTCTGTGGGACTCTCCAGTCAAGCATACTGGAGCGGGTGGCCATGCCCTCCTCCAGGGGATCTTCCCAACCCAGGGCTCGAACCCACGTCTCCTGCCTTGCAGGTGGATTCTTTACCATCCAAGCCACCAGGGAAGCCCACATGAGCATCCTGGCAGGCTCTGAATTATATTAACAAATTTATTTACATTGTGCTTACTGAGTGCCCAGCAGGATGAGCCCTTTATGTCCATTAACTTTATATATATGATACCAATATTATTATTAACTTTAATTTTTCCAGCCAACATGAGGTAGTACTATTATTATCCCCATTTCATAGGTGAGGGAGCTGACAGTTAATGACTTGCCCAAGGTCACCGCTAGCAAGCAGGAAGGCTAACTTTCTGCCAGCAGGGGTGTCATGGGCAAGGAGACTTTGGGCTCCAAGGTGGACTCATTGAGAGTACCTGGAATGTCTTCCCCTACAGCTGAGGCTGGGCTGGCGGAGGCATTCCTAGCCGACTTGGCTGCCTGTGACTGGGTTCAGTCAGAGCCTCAGCATTGACCTACAGATGCCCATCACTGGACACCACATCTCGGCCACAGCAAGTATTTCCCTGGAGAGAGGACGGTGGCAACTTGGAACAGGAGAGCTCTTTATTATTCAGAATAACCACACTATTTAATTTACTATTAATAATAGCTCTTGAGTCAACCTTCTCTTGAAGAGACCTGAGAACTGAAAGGATGGCCCTTCTCTTTCCCCGCTTCCTCCCTTCCTCCCTCCCTCCGAAAACTGCAGGAATGAATGAGTTGTTCGGGGAGTTAAAGTAGGAGGAATCAGGGCCCCTACCAAACCCAGTTACCCTTCCTCCCTGCACAGCCTTGCTCTGTTTTCCTCTGTGGGTCCCCGGAGGCCCCCCATGCCCTGTGCTGTCAGACCCCTGAGTATGGATGGCATCCATCCTCCTAGGCTGAAACAGAGGGCAGAGGCTGGGGGCTATGTCCCAGCTGGAGCCAAACCAAGGCTGGGCTCTGCAATCCTTGACCCCTTGTCCTGAGGGCAGGAGTGAGTTTATGGGGTCTGTAGCTGTGACCCCTTGGGGCCCCCTCCTCTGCCCTCTTTGTTCAGTGGGGGGCGTGCAGTGTAAGGAGTAGCAATCCAGAGGAACAGAGCCAGAGAGGAGACCTGAACCCTTGCCAGGTGACTACTTGGCTTGGAGTTCAGAAGACTCCGGGGATCTGAGAACTGCCTTCAAAGAATGGGAGGGATTTGGTTTCTCACCCACAATCTTTAGCAAGGCCCTTCTCTGCCAGGCACTGGGAATGTGCGGCCCAGTCTCTATGGAGCTGCCAGAGTGGCAGAGGTGATGGACGGGAACATAACTCACACCACCGTAAGGCTTCAGGGGCAGAACCGTCAGGCCCAGATGGAAGTTGTAGGAGGCGAGGGCTTGATTGTTCTGAATCAAAGCTAGGTGGGTCGATTTCCTGGTTCCCAGAGGTGATGGTGCAAAGACTTTCCTCCTGAGTTGAGTTTGGCCCTTGGGTGTTTATTCAAGATGGCGCACAGGCTCCTGGGCACCCATCATCCCTGACTCCTCTTCCCATATTTGAGCCCCTGTGTGATCTCAAGTGTGTCAAGTGGCCCCCTGGGGCAGACCTCCCAGAAGGCAGGCTTGTTCTCCCTTTCTTCTAACTGACCGACTGCCCAGAGCGGGATGAGCAGGGCTATCCCTATGGGCTGCGGGATGAAGTACTCAGGTCTGCATGGCAGCATCCTGTCCCCCACCCCCATCCCAGGGAGATGGTCTATAGCCTCCTCTCCTCTTCCTGTCCACCCCTCCACTTGGGCTGAGTCCTAGACTCCCTTAGGGGATTGCAGAGTGCTTTTGAACAGACACTGCTGTGGGGCAGTTTCAGACCAGTTGTCATGACACTTGCACTCTCTTAATCTGCCAGCGCCTGGTTCCGCATACCTGCACACACACACACACACACACACACACACACACACGCCTGAACACACACCCTCACATGCGTGCCGGGTCTCCTTGTGAGGGCCCCACTCTTTATTCAAGGAGCAGTTTCGGGTGTCTGAATGGAGGCTTGAAGACTCCGTCTTTGCAATTAACATGCTGCAGCAGTATTATTAGCCTCTGATAGGCAGGTCTGCCTTTGCCAGAGACTATAAATATGTGGGGCCAATGACTCAGCAAATCTGTTGCTATTTTTCTTGCAGGTCCGTGTGGATCTGTGTCTGTGTACACCATGGCCCCATCTCCCAGCAGCTCCCATGGCTTGTATCCATGGAAACGCAGTCCTCCCCACTCTAGCACTCTGGCTGATAAACACTGGGAGTCTCCCCAGCCCCCCACCCACCTTGGAGGAAAAGCGTGGACCACAAGGGCTCCCACCGAGCAGGAGGATGCCATTGACAGAGGAGGTGCTACTTTCTCAGTTGCTTTCAAAGTCAAGGCAAGGCCAAGCGTCCAAGCCCTTCCCTTGCTGGTCTGTGGTCAAGGCTTTGTTGTCTGTTTAAGGCGAGTGGCCTGGTGGGAAGACCCCTTACTGAAACCTGGGCCCTCATGGGAGTGGGGTGGCAAGATGGTTCCTGAGAGCTGTGGGCAGCATGGCAAGGGCAGCTGGGAGGAGCTGCTGTCCTTGGCAGTGGGGAGCATCAGCCTATGGAAGAGCGGGGAAGGGGCAGTGATGCTAAGAGCAGGGAAAGAGATCAAATTTGGTGTAAAACCTGGGGGACTTGTCTCATGACCTTGACCCTCTCAAAAGAAGTTTTGGGTCAGAGGAAAGAGTGTGGGCTTTGGAATTCTGCCCCTCCCCCTCCCTCCTTTCCTTCCACAAAGATCCACATTTGCTCACTCTGTGCCAGGCCTTGTGCTGAGATGAATCAGAACCAGACCCTTCTCCTTGCGGGCTCGCGGTCTTGCGGGAGAAGACAGATTCAGCATCAGGTCATTGAGCTGAGGGGTCCTGAGTGTCAGGTTGGAGAGGCGGGGCACAGGAGGATGGGCAGAGCTTCCCCCGCTCACCCCTGGGGCCAGGAGAGCCTTCCTTTGGGAGGTGCAGCTTGTGGTGATGCCAAGAGGACGAGGCCAGGCAGGGGAGGTGCCGGCAGGAAGCAGAGAGGACATTCTGTGCACCCCTGGCCAGTGGGTTGGTGAGACTCGCACCTGGAGCTCTGATTGTAACTCCTATCAGTAGCCTCCCTTTGAAAAAGCGACCTAAGCTCTCTGGCCCCTAAAATGGGAAACCGCAACACCTACCTCATTGTGCTGGGAGAGATTTAAAGAAAGCACCTGGCCCCAATCCAGTGAACGTTGATTGTACTAACTAGATACCAGAACAATCCATGGGCCAGTTACTTTTTTCCTTTCAGGGTCTGTTTCCTGGTGTCAGATGAAGATGCTGGGCTAGATAATGTCCAGAGACCCAACAGCTCTGATTTTCCCTGTCCTCACTTTCCCCATTTTCCAAAAAGGGACAACAAAGTTGCCACCAGGTCTCAGAAGCAAAAGAAAGGGTCACGGAATCATTCAATGGACATAGATAGAGACCTCCCTGGTGGTCCAATGGTTAAGAATCCACCTTCCAATGCATGGGACTTAGGTTCGATCCCTGGTCAGGGAACTGAGACCCTACATGCCATGGGGCAGCTAAGCCAGCATGTTGCAACTGTAGAACTCCAGGTGTCCTGGAGCCCCGAGCATTGCAACTAGAGAAAAGCCCATGAACTGCAACGGAGGATCCTACATGATGCAACTGAGACCCGACACAGCCGAAAATAGGTAAGTAAACAAATACTTTTTTAAAAAGGACACGGACAGTTATTGAATAAGCACAGCTTGTGTCTCCTCTTGCNGCTTGGAGTTCAGAAGACTCCGGGGATCTGAGAACTGCCTTCAAAGAATGGGAGGGATTTGGTTTCTCACCCACAATCTTTAGCAAGGCCCTTCTCTGCCAGGCACTGGGAACGTGCGGCCCAGTCTCTATGGAGCTGCCAGAGTGGCAGAGGTGATGGACGGGAACATAACTCACACCACCGTAAGGCTTTAGGGGCAGAACCGTCAGGCCCAGATGGAAGTTGTAGGAGGCGAGGGCTTGATTGTTCTGAATCAAAGCTAGGTGGGTCGATTTCCTGGTTCCCAGAGGTGATGGTGCAAAGACTTTCCTCCTGAGTTGAGTTTGGCCCTTGGGTGTTTATTCAAGATGGCGCACAGGCTCCTGGGCACCCATCATCCCTGACTCCTCTTCCCATATTTGAGCCCCTGTGTGATCTCAAGTGTGTCAAGTGGCCCCCTGGGGCAGACCTCCCAGAAGGCAGAAGGCTTGTTCTCCCTTTCTTCTAACTGACCGACTGCCCAGAGCGGGATGAGCAGGGCTATCCCTATGGGCTGTGGGATGAAGTACTCAGGTCTGCATGGCAGCATCCTGTCCCCCACCCCCATCCCAGGGAGGTAGTCTATAGCCTCCTCTCCTCTTCCTGTCCACCCCTCCACTTGGGCTGAGTCCTAGACCCCCTTAGGGGATTGCAGAGTGCTTTTGAACAGACACTGCTGTGGGGCAGTTTCAGACCAGTTGTCATGACACTTGCACTCTCTTAATCTGCCAGCGCCTGGTTCCGCATACCTGCACGCGCGCGCGCACACACACACACACACACACACACACACACACGCCTGAACACACACCCTCACATGCGTGCCGGGTCTCCTTGTGAGGGCCCCACTCTTTATTCAAGGAGCAGTTTCGGGTGTCTGAATGGAGGCTTGAAGACTCCGTCTTTGCAATTAACATGCTGCAGCAGTATTATTAGCCTCTGATAGGCAGGTCTGCCTTTGCCAGAGACTATAAATATGTGGGGCCAATGACTCAGCAAATCTGTTGCTATTTTTCTTGCAGGTCCGTGTGGATCTGTGTCTGTGTACACCATGGCCCCATCTCCCAGCAGCTCCCATGGCTTGTATCCATGGAAACGCAGTCCTCCCAACTCTAGCACTCTGGCTGATAAACACTGGGAGTCTCCCCAGCCCCCCACCCACCTTGGAGGAAAAGCGTGGACCACAAGGGCTCCCACCGAGCAGGAGGATGCCATTGACAGAAGAGGTGCTACTTTCTCAGTTGCTTTCAAAGTCAAGGCAAGGCCAAGCGTCCAAGCCCTTCCCTTGCTGGTCTGTGGTCAAGGCTTTGTTGTCTGTTTAAGGCGAGTAGCCTGGTGGGAAGACCCCTTACTGAAACCTGGGCCCTCATGGGAGTGGGGTGGCAGGATGGTTCCTGAGAGCTGTGGGCAGCATGGCAAGGGCAGCTGGGAGGAGCTGCTGTCCTTGGCAGTGGGGAGCATCAGCCTATGGAAGAGCGGGGAAGGGGCAGTGATGCTAAGAGCAGGGAAAGAGATCAAATTTGGTGTAAAACCTGGGGGACTTGTCTCATGACCTTGACCCTCTCAAAAGAAGTTTTGGGTCAGAGGAAAGAGTGTGGGCTTTGGAATTCTGCCCCTCCCCCTCCCTCCTTTCCTTCCACAAAGATCCACATTTGCTCACTCTGTGCCAGGCCTTGTGCTGAGATGAATCAGAACCAGACCCTTCTCCTTGCGGGCTCGCGGTCTTGTGGGAGAAGACAGATTCAGCATCAGGTCATTGAGCTGAGGGGTCCTGAGTGTCAGGTTGGAGAGGCGGGGCACAGGAGGATGGGCAGAGCTTCCCCCGCTCACCCCTGGGGCCAGGAGAGCCTTCCTTTGGGAGGTGCAGCTTGTGGTGATGCCAAGAGGATGAGGCCAGGCAGGGGAGGTGCCGGCAGGAAGCAGAGAGGACATTCTGTGCACCCCTGGCCAGTGGGTTGGTGAGACTCGCACCTGGAGCTCTGATTGTAACTCCTATCAGTAGCCTCCCTTTGAGAAAGCGACCTAAGCTCTCTGGCCCCTAAAATGGGAAACCGCAACACCTACCTCATTGTGCTGGGAGAGATTTAAAGAAAGCACCTGGCCCCAATCCAGTGAACGTTGATTGTACTAACTAGATACCAGAACAATCCATGGGCCAGTTACTTTTTTCCTTTCAGGGTCTGTTTCCTGGTGTCAGATGAAGATGCTGGGCTAGATAATGTCCAGAGACCCAACAGCTCTGATTTTCCCTGTCCTCACTTTCCCCGTTTTCCAAAAAGGGACAACAAAGTTGCCACCAGGTCTCAGAAGCAAAAGAAAGGGTCACGGAATCATTCAATGGACATAGATAGAGACCTCCCTGGTGGTCCAATGGTTAAGAATCCACCTTCCAATGCATGGGACTTAGGTTCGATCCCTGGTCAGGGAACTGAGACCCTACATGCCATGGGGCAGCTAAGCCAGCATGTTGCAACTGTAGAACTCCAGGTGTCCTGGAGCCCCGAGCATTGCAACTAGAGAAAAGCCCATGAACTGCAACGGAGGATCCTACATGATGCAACTGAGACCCGACACAGCCGAAAATAGGTAAGTAAACAAATACTTTTTTAAAAAGGACACGGACAGTTATTGAATAAGCACAGCTTGTGTCTCCTCTTGCTTAGGGCAAGCAGGGCTAGGCTGATGTCACAGCGGCCACTCCTGTGGGCTCCAGGGGAGCAGGAGCCCCACCCTTTCCCTCAGAACATCCAGCGTGACTGGAAGGACCCCGGGGACCCGCAGCTGCAGGGCAGCAAAGTCAGTCCCAACCTTCCCCCCCTGTTGCTCACCCCACATTTCTGCCTTT
>SJYQ01022595.1:64266-186862 GCA_006410935.1 Redunca redunca
GCTTTTTTATTTTTCAAAAGCTGGTATGCAAAAGCTTCTGTTGGGAGAAACTGTCTGAACTTGATGGTTTGGCTTTATATATACGTTGACAAAACCGAGTTGATAGACAAGTACAGTGAGAGCTGGGAACAGAGGGTGTATTCTTCCAGTGCTCTGATGGGCTTGTCACCTGTAAAACTACGCACGTGGGTCAGGTTGTCTCAGAGAGGAGTCTGTAGCTCTGAAAGTAAGACTGTTTGATTGTATTCCTTTAGTGTTTGCAAAATTGTAAATCATGGTAAGCCTAGATATTTCAGTGTACTGTAGAATGGCAGGAAACCAAACGACTGTTACCATCCTAGTTGTCAGTTTATATTTCTGTTATACTTTAAACATTGACGTCGAATTCATTATGAGAAAGGAGCATTGTAGCATCATTTCTGATTATTTAGGACTTTTACATAAGAACCTCAATAGAATTACTAGAAAGAAATTGTATCCTCAGTTTTCTTACTGATTCACAGTGAATCTAATTAAAACATGTAATATGTAGGAACTACTTCTAGAAATATTATAGTCTAGACTAAGAAAAAAATAACTGAAAAGGAAAGAGAATTAATTTGTGGGGAAGAAAAACAGCCCTTCCTCCCATTACATTTGGGCATTTTAATAAAAATTAAAAGCATGGGGATAATGGTAACAACCTATCGCTATAACAGAGTTAATTAAGTGAATGAGATGCTTTGATGTGGGTTGTTGGGACCATGTGGGAAAGTGTGTGGTGAAAATAGCCTACAGTGGATGCCCCATCTGTGTCTTGGGCTGTGACCCCACTGGACACAGCACTCCCCAGGCCCCTGCTTCTCCGAGGAGGACTGCGCTTCTATCACCAGCTTCCCAACCTCTGTTCCGGTGTGCTAACTTTGCAGGTGGGAATTTTCTGAAAAGGCTTGTTTGTGTGGGTCTTTTCCTTGACTAGTTACGAAGCTCAGGCGCCATGTGCTGTTAATACTTGTGTTGGGGAGGCTGGGTTACCAATCGCAGTGATTTTTTTTTCCTTTCAGAATAGGGCTCCTACCGAGACACATCGCCGGGGCCTGCTTCACTGGTACTTCTGAACCTTTGATATGTCCTCACGTCCTCTTTTCCAGCTGGGGGTCCGGCTCACCCCCAGCATCTGTGGGCGCCTGTTCTGCCCGTCTCGGATGCCCCAGCGTTCTGGGCTGATTCTGTGTCGTGGCTCGTGCCTCGGGGCATCGTGCAGCACCCCGGGAACGCGCGCTGTTCTGCGAGGTTTGCGTCGGGTGCTGGAGTGTTACGTCAAGGGCCAAAGTGGGCAGCAGAGCCCCCTTCACTTGTTATGACTAAACACTGAGCCAGGTTCTTAAAGAATACCCCGATATTGATGCATCCTTCCGGCCAGGATGTGCACGATAGCAGTGCTGTGCATACTATGCCCTTCTCGTTGGAAGTGCTGAGGGTGAAAATAGCCTGTGGCGGATACCCTGTCTGTGTCTCTGCCTGTGATGTTCTGGAAAGAAACTACTGGAGTGGACCTTGCATGCTGAGGGGAGCAGCTTCCACCAGGACACCAGTCACGTGACTTAACGTTTTTCCTGAAGGGGAGGGCTATCTTGCTGAATGTATTTTACATTTCAGACAGAGTTGCTTTCAGAGTTTATAGAGATGGGGGTTTGTTCCCACCTGGCTGTGCCTTTTGAACTTGTGCTTTAATAACATTTCTCTGTGATCCCTTGCATCGCTGTGTTCTTCACCACTAACATTGTACCTTTCTCTCCAAACCACTGTTTTGAATACTCCCCAGCCCCACCTTAAATTTCCTGTCTATTACCTGCTCAGTTCCAGGAGAATACACCTGAGCTGTTCGGTTGTTTACAATAAAGCTGTGAGTGAGAGCTGGTAGTGCGCTGTTCAGACGAGCCTTGCCTGCTCTGCCCCTCGGCCATGTCGCCAGCCTGGACACGGTGGCTTCCTGCGAGGTGACAGGCTCCAGGCGCTCCCCCACTGCCCTCCCTTACTGCCAGGCTCTAGTTTACTCGCAGGCTGTGGGGTGGCCTGGAGCCGAAGTTCTGAGCTTTGTGGGGCACAGGGTGGGCTGGGTGCGCTGTGGGGCTGTACCTCCCAGGGCTGCTTGTGAAGAGGTTGGCTCTAGAGTTGCTTTGCTAGAACTCATCTGGTTACGTACTTGGTACCTCGTGCTGAGATTTTTGAGCGGTAATCATTTTTTTTTCTCCCATCTTTTCTCTCTTTTTAATGAGCAGAGCTCTAGGGTAAGGAATATTAAAAGGAATGTTTTTATGTGGAAAACGGTTTTTGGTTAGCTCTGGCTTTTACTTGTCCTAAGTCAGCAAATAGCTTTCACTATTAAACTATCTATTTTCTTGTTCTGGTTTTTTAGAGACACGTAATCACTGCTTTAGTAAAATGCTTACAAATCACTTTTCGTTCTGATTTTATGTGTTTTTTCCCATTGACTTATAAGTATCAACATTCAGCACGTTGTTCTTCCCACTATAGAGGCGGCACTTGGAGAACAAGTTGGAAATCAGGGACTCTGCCTGTAGATGCTGGAGTTGAGGGTCTGTTCCTGCTCCTGGAAGCCCCTCCTGCAGGTGTTTGCTTGGCTGGTTCCTCTCCCGCCAGGCTTCAGCTCCACCGGCCTGCCCCCAATGGCGGGGTTTCCTGTTGGGGCTTCTCAGCACCTCTGACAGCTCCGTGACAGCACTGGCCGGCCAGGAGACAGGGCAGCCGCCGGGATGAGCAGCTGCTGTTTTTTTAGAAGTTGCTTCTGTTTGACCTTTTCATGTTGTTTGCATCTTGTAGAATGGTGCTCTCATTTACACTTGGTATCTTTAGCTTTTTTCCTAATCCTAATAGTGATTATTCCTTTCTAAAAAATTAGAAAACAAAAAATATATTTTAATCACTCAGATAGAAAATACTATTAAAATTATGGCATATTTTCTTCTTTTTCCAATGCCTATAATGTATTGTCTATACAATTTATATGTTACACATTCACATATCTAAATGTGAGTGTTCTCCATGCCTTTCATTTTCTGAAGTTGTTTTTTAAAGGCTGCATAATATTTAATCATATGGATGTACATTTACATATTTAAATACTAATCTTGCTGGATATTTTTTTTTCCCCTTTTTGGCTGCACTGCACGGCTTGTGCAGGAACAGACCCTCAAACCCACGCCCTCAGTGGTGAAAGCTCAGAGACCCAACTACTACACCACCAGGGACTTGCCTGTTTTTCTTCTTTTGAACCTTAGATGAACCTTCTTGCACACAAACCCTTGTATCACCGGTTATCTTCTTAGGACAGATTCCTCCCAGCTCATGAGTGGGCCCAGGGGTCTAGAGGCAGTGAAGTTTGTTACAGACACATGGCTGCGGTGATTTGCACTTGCTGGCTGGGGGCGAGGTTGCTCCCCTGTGACATCACGAGCACTGACTCATGGGGCATTTGTCTGCCTGTGATCCAGATAATCAGGTCACCGTCCATGCTCTTGCAGGGTGGCGCTCGCTCATCATAGAAGAGTTGCCTGTGGGTGGAGTGTCTATTTAGAGGAGAAGGCAGGCCCCAGGTTCCCAAGACGGGGATGCGGAATCCGGGGGCCTGCCTGGACTGCGTCCCTGGGCGAGGTCAGCGATGCGGCTTTGCATGCTCCTCTCGGGGTGCGGTCGAGCGGCCGCCCAGGGGAGCTTCTCTGTGGGACCCTGTGGGTGTACATCCCTTCCCGGTGTCCCCGCTGTGCCGTGTGTCAGCACGTGAACCTGTGCAGTTGCCTTCCCGGCTGGTCTGCACATGCCCTGGTTGTCGCAGCAACTGCCATTTCACTGAGTCCTGACTGTCTTTCCAGCACGCTACTTCAAATGTTTTCCATTTAATTTTCACAAAAACCCTGTGAGGTGGGTGCAGTGGAGGAAGCTGAACATGTGCCGGAAAGAGGTCTTGGCCTTGGTGGCTTGGTCGGCAGGGCCACGGCTGCAGAGCCCGAGCTGTGTATGNCCTTTCCAGCCTCCAGAGGCGGACGCCCTCTACTGTGCTCTCCCACCATCCAAACCTGCTCCTACCTAGAGATCTCCTGGTTAGAAGGGATCTAATAAAATCTCTCCTAGAGGCAGCTGTTCATGACTAATAAGGGTGCCTGAAGGGGGTTGACAGGTTGAGAAGGGCCTTCTAGGCCCAGAGCCAAGCGCTAATGGTGGAATTTCAAACCAGGCCTCTGTGGCCCAAAGCATTTTCTCTTCCAGCCTGGCAGTCTGACCCGCTGGCACAAGCAGGCGGTTTGGGGCAAGAGAGCAAAGCTGTCCTGAGCAGTCCACATGGGCACCCAGTCACCTGGGGATTGTAAAGAGGAGGCTCAGTTGCCGGGGGCAGTTTGAGTAACTGGTGGACAGGGCTTGGGGACTTGTCTGGTGACTTATTTGGGGCTTGCAATGGCCCAGCTTCTCATCATCACGATTAAGGGTAATTGGGTAATTGAGTAGCTATTCTGGGCAAGGCACTTACTACTCGAAAATTGTGGGTTGGCCTGAAACCTTCCTATTAAATCTGCACATCGCCAAGGTTTGAAAATCCCTCACAAGGCAGTGAGCATATCCAGGCCCTCCTCTGTCTGGAAGAAACCTGTGGCAACCCAGACCAGGTCTGTTATGACACAAATGTTGTGTCACTTAATTCTCTCCAGCCCCCTGAGGTGAACATCATCATCATCTCATCCCACAGGTAAGGAGACTGAGGCTCAGAAAGGTGTGGTTGATTCCAATTACACCAGGTCAAGTGTCAGGGCAGCTGGCTCTCTGAGTTCACAGCCCCTGCAACCTTATCCCTGGTCAGAGTACCCTGGTCAGAGTACCCTGTATTGGGCTCTAGGAACCACCTCCCTTGATGGAGGACAGCCATCAGGAATGCGGGAATTCCTGGGAAAGCCCAAGAATGTGGGCTTTTGAGGTCAGGGGTCAGACCACGCTCTTGGCACCGCTACATACTGGCCCGTTCTCTCTATCTGACACTGTTCCTAAGACCTATTCCTGTTATTGGTAATTTTCTGCGCCTAAACATTTGGTGGTTCCATCACCCTTCCCTCTGCTCACCTTCCCCATGTCACTATGCTCAGCCTGACTAGCCCCTCCACCATCTCAGCACCTGTGCTGACGCCCTCCCTCCAAGCTCATCTTGGCCTTCCTGTCATCTTCCCATCCTTCAGAGGCCCCTCCACCAGGAAGAATTCCTCTGTGATTGGGACAAGTTATTTAACCTCTCCAAGCTTCAGATTGTACCTTTGGGAAGAAAAAACGAGGGAATGACAAGAATCTGCTTCAGAAAGGGTGTGGTACGGCTTTCACCAAATGAGATCCCGCCTCCCCAGGGCCCAGCACCAGGCCCGGCCCAAGCAGAGCGAGCAGCGCCAGCCTCTTCATCCATCGTTCTAAGGCTGGGAATCTGATTCCCCTTCTCCAGCTCCCGGAGCATCGTTGGTCCCTGTCCTATGCTCTGCTGAGTTAGAAGAGTGACTTGGGGGCATCTCCCTCTCCTCCTGGTTCCCTTCACTGCCTTGTCCTGAACTCCAAGGCCAAGGACAATGTAGCTTGGGTCCTTTGGTCATCAGAACACCCTGGGAGTGGGCCTTCCTCCCCAGCCCTGGGCAGCAAACCCGCCTCCTGGATGTGTGTGTGTGTGTGTGTGTGTGTGTGTGTGTGTGTGTGTGTGTGTGTGTGATGGGGTGGGAGCAGGGCCTGCACTGGGTTCCTGCCTCCTCCCCAGCCCTGGTGAGAGTGCTCATTATCTCCCTTCCATACAAGCTAGCCTTGGGGTGAAGCCAGCCCTCAGCCTTTGATGGGAGGAAGACTTAATTACCTTCTCAGGCAGAGGATAATGAGCAGACGAAAAGCCTGGCAAGGCTGTATCTCCCTAGTCCCTCCCCCATCCTGCCTCAGCCCCCAGCCTGTCCCTACCCCCACCTTCAGCTTCTTTGGACGCAAGTGAAGACCTTGTACACCAATCTGCAGTATGATCTGGGAAGTCATGGTCCTTGTGGGATGCCCAGGTCACAGGGACTACCTGGTACCTGGAGTTCCCCATTAGCATTTCCTGTGGGGTCACAACAGGTACCCTACCCAATATGGAAGGAGTGGCCAGGAGCTCCTCGATCCTGGACCCTTTGGATGAGGAAGTGACAAAGCCAGACATGAGGGCTTCTGGTTCTGTGATTAAGTCCTAGAACAGGAAGCAAGAGACAGGTTTCTCAGGGGAGTCTGAGTGGGTCATGGGCATGCCTTCAGTGGGGACTGCAGCTTTCTGCTGTCCAGTGGCCCCAGCACTCACTATACACTTGGCTCGCAGGGGGCAAGGAGGAGGCGAAGGAAGCAGGAAGAGAAAGTGCCAAGGGTGTCTGGACAAGAATGACAAAAAGACAGGGAGAGGGAGTTGGGCTTATGAGTAGAGAGCATCCTTGCAGGGCAGACTCAGCATCCTGGATTCTTTCTTGTGAGTGGCACTGGATGCCATACCTTGAACTGGGGCCACTCTTCTGCCCTCCCCTTGGACATGTCACCAAGCTCTGCCCATAGTAGAGACCTAACGGGGCTCTGAGCTCCAGTGCTGCACACAGGTTGAGAAGGTGCTGATGAGCCGGAGGCTGGCTGGTCCTCCTGGCAGTGGGCCCCTCCAGAACAGGATGGGTGGAGGGAGAACGACTGTCTGGGACCGTGTCTACCCCCCAGCCCTTGGTGCCGCTCCATCCCAGAGAGGCAGCTGGAGGATCGGGGCTTGGGGCTGCTTGGGTGCAGGGTTCTGCCACTGACTGGTTTGATGGTCCTGGGCAAGTCACTTCTACTCTTGAGTCTTAGCAGCCGCATCAATAAAATGGGTGTTGTAACAGTATCCCATGGAGTCGTTATGAGGATTAAAAAGATAATGTATGTGAACTGCTTCACATAATGTCTGGCAAGGGGCAAATGCTCACGACTGTTAGCTAGTATTATGATTGTTATTATTAATCCTACTGGCAGTGTTTCTCAACTTTAAAAAATTCCAGGCTTCCCTGTGATAAGCATGCAACTTCAAACCCTTCTTGTTGATAGTACGGGATGGAAAACGTCAAAGGAATAAAAGACTGAAGCCAAAAACAAATCAAAGCACTCATTATATAAAATATGCTTTTACAAACTAAAAATCACCCCCACCCTACACACACACACACACACACACACACACACACAAAACCCAGGCTCACTTTAGGGGTGGGGGAGGGAAGAATAGCTCAGGCTGGATTTGTGAGACCCTCAGGTCAAGCTGAGAGAGGGCTGGCAAGGGCTTTGGAAGAGAAGGTGGTAGAAAGCCTGGAGCCCAGGGCGGCTCCCCTCTGACGGGCGCCTCTCTCCCTTCGCCCGCCCTGCTGTGGCCTCTGGATCCCAGCCCAGCTTCCCAACTCAGATAGTGATGTTTTGAGGGAACAGAGGGAACGCTCTGGAATGCAAATACCTTTGAACCCTCAGATCACAGCCAGCGCCCATTCTCATGCTAATATGAGAGAGTTTGGAAATAGCTTGAAGGGGAAATTGCCCACAGTAGAAACCCACCGCAAACCTGGGCCCTGGGCACAGGGCCAGGGTCTCTAGGGTCCTTTCCAGACTGGTCCCCTCGTATCCAGTCCCCTGGCAGCTGGGTAGGTCCTACAGCTCAGGGCCCAGGAGTGGGACAGTGCCCCTTCCCAATCTCCCCAAACAAATAAATAACAATTCATTTAAGGGTAACACCTGCCTTCACTCTGTCTTCCTGTGCCCGAGATGCTTCCCACCTACCGCCCCCCCAAATTGTCACCTGTAACCCTCACCTGCNATATAACTGTCTTACAGCGTTTTGGTAAATGTTACCAAATGAATGGACTTTTTTGGCAGAGTGCTGGAGGGGAGGGTTTTCTTCCTTGAGTTCCGTAAACTTGCAGCTTAGCCAGACCTGCAGACTCACTGAGCTTGTGTGGGTCCTCGCATGTGGGGAGGGGACCCCTGCACAGCTGGGGCCTTCCTGGGCCAGAGACGGGCCGCTGGGAGCAGGCGGGGTCCTGCCTGCCTCGGCCTCCCTGAGCTCTGTCTGTGGGGGGCTGGGTGTCCGGTCTCCTGAGGTGGCTGGCGTGTTCTGCCCACCTCCACCTGCCCCAGGCCCTCCACCTCTGCCGGGTGCCCCGGCCAGGCCTGCACACAGCAGGGTCTGTGCCACCACCCACCCTCTAGCCAGGTAACAAGGTGAACTGAGGACAGTGGCAGCCAGAGAGCTTCCTGCGTGCATCTCGCGTCCGCTTCGGGTCAGGGTTGGGACCAGAAGTCATGCCCCTTTTCCCCAAACCTTCTCTTTGGCTGTGTGTGTAGCACTGTGTTTCTCCATCTTTTAAAACTTGCTGCTTTTGGTAAACTTTAAAATCGTAACTTTTCTGTATTGTCCTTTTAAATTGTGAGTAGGAAGATATTAAAGCATTGGTCATTTTTATTCCTCTAAATCCTAAAAGTAATAAATACATTTGGCTATAAAAATTTTCAAATACTGGTCGTCATTAGGGGAAAAATGTAAAGGTGCTGCCCCTCCCTCACCTGCTCCCAAGGACCCCCTCCCCCCCTCCCCTCCTGAGGTCACTGTAGATGGCCTTCGGGGGTCCTGGCTGGCTGGGGGTCCTGGCTGGCTGTAAACCTAAGACGAGGGAGCGGGGATGGAGCAGCCCTCCTGGCTCCTGTTGGGAACTTGGTGTAGGCTGAACCCCCAAGGCCAGCATAAAGTGGGGGGCTGCGGGCGGTGGTCGTTTTCTTCCTGGGTCTCTGTCAGTAGCTGTTCAAGGTATTTTCAGTGTTCCACTGTTACATTGAGCGTGTCCCTGCCCCCGACACACACACACATCATTCTCACCCGTGAGTACTTTGTATGACAAATACCCAGAGATGGGATTGTAACGTATTTCTAGAATATGCTTTTTAAAAATGCACCTCCAAATAGATCCAGGTCTATCCTGTTCTCTCCTGTTTTTATTAGAGCGTTTTATTATTTTTTCAAGAGTTATAGGACAATGTTAAGTCCTGCTTTGTAATTAATAGGAAACTGTGATTTGAAGAACTAAAAAATCAGGTTATGCCTCAGATAGGATTTGTGACGGCTTAGTTAACAGCTTCTACCCAGCGAGTGATCTGCTGGCACAAGTCATGAGTCCACATGTTTGCTCAAACCGGGATGGCTGTACATTTCAGTGGTGAGTGGTGAATTGCTCAAAGTTTTGTCTTCTGCCTGAAGTGCTTACACTAGTGATGACTGTTTTACAGAAATACTGGAAGCTACAGTAAACATCAGTGACTTTCAAATAAAAATGAAAATCCTTACACATGAACTAAATTTAGGAAGAAAATAAGATGATGGCAACTTTGTCCCCACAGGTCACGCCCAGGACGGAGCCCCCCGTCAGCAGTGTGAGCAACAGCTTGGAGAACGCCCTGCACACATCCACACATTCCACTGAGGGGTCGCTGCCCAAGAGGCCCGGAGGGAAACTGTCCAGAGGTGAGACGGGGCCACAGGGAGAACAGGGTGTGGGGAGGAGCTGAGGGTCGTGGCGTTTGGCTGGATGCTTCCAGGTGCTTTGAAAACGCCAGTCGTAGATGTATAACTTTTTCTGAATTCTGCAAGTTCTGCAAGGATCTGTCTTGACTGTAGAAGTCTCGTGTCTTGATGTTTATCAGGGGAAGTCAGTGGCTGCTGTCATGCCTGCTCCTGCGTTAGAGCAGCGCTTTGTGCAGTGACGCTCTGTTGTCTCCGCACTGACACGGTTGCTGCCAACCCCACGTGGGGCCCATGGGACTGAGGGCCTGAACTTGTAGTCTTATTTCATTGCGTTGCAGTTGCGCGCTCTCAGCGTGGACAAAATCCCACCCACAAGGGGAGGCTGGTCTCTCTGATTCTCGGCCGTCTGGCTTCGTGGGGCCACAGTGGACAGTGTCAGGCTGGTGGCCCCCTGGCCAGTGGTGTGGGCCCTTGGGGGGCTCACAGGGACAGGATGGGGTGCAGCCCGCAGGGCCCCCAGCTGCTCTCACCTTCCCGTTTGGAGCTGGGCGAGGATGCTGGCGGTGCTGAGTCCTCACACCTGTGGCTGCGGGCCTGGATGGCTGCCCTCATTATGCTTTTCTCCTGTCGGCACAATTATCAAGATCCTTCATTCCTGTCTTTTAATGTAATTGCTGGTTGAACAGCAGTGTCTGTCTCTCGCCGGGATGCCTGGTGCAGGAAGGCAGGACTGGTAGGACTGGACCTGACTGCTCTCAGACATCATGACCCTTAGAAGATGCAGTGAGCCAGACCTTGCTGATTATCCGCAGTGGTCTCCATTCAGTGGTCACAGGTAACCATAGTTCCTCTACTGTGAAACTGACCCAGCAGGTCATTGGTTTATTGTTCGTGCTTTCCCCAGTACCCTGTTACTGCTCTTCGGAAAGTCTGAAGCCACTATCAGCGTTACTAGTTTTCTTGTTGTATTTTCTGTACCCCACTTCAGTTTTGGATTGTAAGTCTTCAGAGACACAGTTCAACTTACAAAGAGGTCAGACTTTTGTGTTTCTTCAGATTACACTCAGGGACAGCAGTAAGGACTGTCTGAAGCCCTGACTAGTCTTAGAAGGTGGTCCTAGCTTGTTACATATTTTAGCCCACCCGATCTTCCTAAGACCCTGAGGGACTCAGGTATAATAACCTGGTTCATTGTAACCGCAGTCCCCATTTCAGACAGGAGAACTGAGTTGTGGTTAAGCAGCGTTCCTAAGTTAAGCTTGGATTCCAACCCCGAGATCCCAACACTTGGTTAAACAGAAGAGACTAGAAAAGAAAAGCCATGCACGCATTAGGCGGAAGCCTTACCTTTTTCTCTCTACTGTTGACTGAAGGTTTCAGGTTCAGCCTTCCTCAGGAAGCCGCCTGGCAGCTCGCAGGAGCCCGCCGGTAATGCCGCAGCCCCGGAGCAAGCTGGTGCTCGTTCTGTTCAGGGGTTGAATAACGGTGCCCAGGGTCGTGCAGCTGGGATGTCAGTTCGCACAGCTGGAGGCTGCGGAGCCCCTGGCCTCCCCCTGCCCTGATGCGTGGGCCCTGGGCCAGCCCGCCTGCCCTGGCCCCCTGTCCCCGTCTCCGCCACCACTTTAATTTCCTCCCAGCACAGGTGCTGTCACCCCTGGGCCTTGGCTGCGTGTGGCTCTGCTCAGCGGGCCCTTCCCTTCCCTTTTATTACAGTCCTGCCCCACAGTGCTGCTGTGGACTGAGTCCACCGGTCACGGCCACTGTGGGGCCTCATGCATACAAAGGCTGAACAAACGCTTGCCTTATAACAAATGTAAACAAGTGAATTCCTCAGGTCCTTAAGTTCAAGTGCTGTATTGCTAACCATCCAAATGGAATATGGAATCATTTCCTAATTTTCTACTTTAGATGTATCCTTTATTAGCTTTATGTTTTCTGGATCATGTTCAACTTTTGTTTATATCTTTCTGGAGAACTAACAAATAATGCAGGGGAGCTAGGTGATAACATCAAAGAAAATTAAATTAGATTTCAGTAATAAAACTGTAAAGCTGGAGGCATCTTAAATATTATTCTGGTTCAGTTTCTTTAATTATGAGGACACTGAGTTCTGTTGTATGGAGCTTGTGAGAAGGTGTTGTGCTAGAAAATGATTATTTTTCATATTTTCTCTCACTCATCAATAAAACCCTTTTTACTATGCTTTCTTTTAGCTTTGGTTTAGTTTTGGGTTTGGCATAAAATTGGTTTCTTGTTATTGACTGTACCAAATTAAGCTATTTAACAAAGATACATTGAAATCNTTATTCGGGAGAGGTGAAGGCCATTCCTTGTGGGGAGCACAGGAGACCACCTCTCTCTGCTCGAGCTGCCCAGTGTTCCTGGGCAGGGGCCCTTGGGACCCTTCTCTCTCTGATCAATAGGCTAGGCTCCCAGTTGGCTGGACTCAGTTGGACAGACACAGTCCCCCTCCCCACCCATGTCCCCGCTGTGCCAGTCACTGCCATCCCAGAAGCCTCCAGCCTGGTTATCCTTCCTGCCAGCCGCCTGCCTGGTACGTCTCCCAGGGCCTGGCTTCCAAGATTCAGAACCTGACGGCAAGAAGAACCCCATATGACTCCTGAGTCCCCAGCCAAACTCCCAGCATCCCATCAGCATCTCACAGGGCATGAACATCCTAACGTCTTCCTGAGAAGGTTGTGACTCTCACAGGTCCACTCACAAGGTTGGACTCTCACAAGTCCACTGGCAATGATCTGCTCAGAAATGATGGTGTTGGCTGCTGTTCTGAATGTGGCCATCCGTCGGGGCTCAGAGGGTGGCCAGGTGTGGGGTGCAGTGTGACCATGGTTCATTGTGTGAACATGTTCAGAGCTCAGCCTGAGGCTGCTATCATAAGCTAAGGTTTCTAGGACTTAACTTCCTTAGAGCAAGGTTCCAGTGGGGTGGGGGAGGGGAGGTCTGGGACTGCCCGCTGGGAGCAGTGTAAGGTCATCCTTAAGAGAGGGTGCTGTGCATCAGATAGGCTGGGTCTAAATCCTGGCTCACCACTTGCCAACTTTCACTTGGGCAATGTCCTGGCTTCTAAACCTTGAGTTGCTCACCTGTAAATGAGAAGGACTTCATAGACGGGGAAGGCTGAATGAGATGAAAAGATGCTGGCTCTGAGCCTGGCACACTGTGTCAGGAAATGTTAGCCTCTGAGATACACGTGTCTGGACATGTATGTCCACATCATTGTACAGGAGGCTCCTGGGTTCACCACTTTATGGCTGGCCCTAGCGCTGCCCTCCTGATTCGGAGTAGGGTCAGAGAGTCAAAGGACCAGCCTGACTGCTCAGCCCTGGTCAAGAGAGCCACTAAGTCCTGGGGATCTTAGCTAGTGAGAGGCAGGCTTGGGGTAGGGAAGTTTTCAGGGCAGGAGTCTCACTCCTTTGATGACCTCGATTTCTCTGAGGCTTTAGGAACTCTGCTGCGCTGCGGCCCTGTGCTCTCTGGGGGGACGATCAGCCCTGCAGCCCTGACCCCTTCAGCTGCCACATCTGAGCGGAGGACCCCAGGCAGTTAGCTGGTTTCCCTCCCCCATGCCCTCTCCCACCTGTAGCCTGGGCTCCACAATCCTCTTTCTCGCTTTTCCAGCAGCCCCGTGGCTCACTTCTCAGCCCCTCCATCACATGACTCCAGGATTCATTCATACTTTGTGGCTTCCTCTTTCATCCCCTCTCCTCCATTTGGATGTTTTCTAAAAGGACAGAACTCCAGTCACAGGCCAGCCCTCCCAGCTCCAGCCAACAAAACTAATCTGAGCTCTCTATTTTCCAAGAGGAGAAAAGGGTTGAAATCTAATGGGGGTGATAAGAATGGCACAGGTGGGCTGGCAAGAGAGGGCTATGAAAAGCAGGAATGGGCTGTGCCTGGGGGGCTCCTCTGGGACTGGAGTCACTGATTTTGGATGGCTTAGGGATGATCTTGTCAGAAACAAAGAGATATACCTGATAATCCCAGATTGCCTCTTCCCCAGGATCCCAGTCTAATTTGAAAAGCTCATGGATTCCCAGCAAGACCACTGGGGACAATCCCAGCCCTGCATCTTCCCGGCTGAGTAGCCTTGAGCAAGTTACTTAACTTCTCTGTGCACCAGTTTCCTTATTTGTAAAAATGGGCTGCTGGTAAGACTAAGTGACATTGGGCACAGGACCTAGAACACGGCAAGTTTCGCATAATTATTAGCTATGATTATCTGCAATGCATGGGCATGCAGCCTCTTCAGTCATGTCTGACTCTTTGAGACCCTATGAACTGTAGCCCACTAGGTTCCTCTGTCCATGGGATTCTCCAGGCAAGAATACTGGAATGGGTTGCCATTCCATCGAACCCATATCTCTTACATATCCTTTATTGGTAGGTGGATTCTTTACCTCTAGTGCCACCTGGGAAGCCTATTTTCTGCATTAGTAGACCCCAAACATGTCTGACAGCTCAATCCTATCAGAAAAAATAATTGAAGGATATCATAAGCATATATAGATATTGATTCATTTGTAAATTATATGCATGTATTTCTGGGCTCATGTATTCTATTTGTTATAAAATGAGTATAAAATAGTAATTTTTACAGGATCAGATAAAAAATCAAACAAAAACAGAGGTTCTGTAACCTTCTTCCCACACCCTGGTGAATCCTTCTGTGCCCCCACCAGGGGCAGGAAAGTACTTTGGAGACCACTTCACGTACTAGCAGCCTGTGTCAATTGCAGCGGTCTGGGCAGGAGCCCCTTCAGAAAAGCTTCTGCCAGGGCTGATGTGAGAGGAGATGCTCCGGGGCCCCCACGTGGGAGCCAGGGAGTGCTAATGTGGGTGATTAAATCATTCGCAAGAATCCATTTGGAACAGCAGCCGTGTCTAACACGGGGCGTGATGACTGCTCCACAAATAGAAAGGTGGCCAGGGAGGCTGTTGGTGGGACATATTCCAAGGGCATGGGGTAGACACAGGCAGGCTCACCCTTGCTACTGTGTCTTCTTGCTGCAGTTAGCCTGCCAGGCTCTCTGCCTGCCCCTGCAGAGGATCAGTCTGGCCCTTTCGTGCCCAAATGCAAGGCCTTCTCCTGCCTGTGAATCAGCTCTACTCTTCTAGGACACCCTCACTGATACCCCTTTTCTCTTTAATCACCCCCTGGAACAAGTCCTCTAGGTTTGAATCATCCTCCTTCCCTCCCTCTCCTTCCCTTTCCTTCCCTTTCTTTCCTCTAGTAACAGCTATGCACTCAGCCTGGCTGTTCTGAATATGCCATGTAAAGTAAACCTGTTGTTTCTGCTCTCCCACCATCAGTTCCCCTCTTCTTCTGGAAATCATAATCATCTTTTCCTTTTGTTAAACATCCGTTCTTTTCATTTCGGTCTGAGATGTGGGTAGGGTTTACCTCATCCCTGTCCTTATAAGAATGAGCACATCACTCAGGCCGAGCCAATTAGAGTCACAATGGTGGTCACATGATCCATCCTAGGCCAATGATATCCTGCTCTGAGACTCTTGCTGGAACCACTGAGAAAACGGTGACCTCCACTGCAATTGCTGAGTTGATAAACTGGAAACTAGACCATTTTTTTTTTTTTTTTAATAAAATATATCCTGAAAATTTTGACCCAAACACTACTCCCTGTGATTGTTGTAATATTTTCCCAACTGATCTCCCAGTTCCTCCTCTTGCCCTCTCCAGCCTCCTCTCCACACTGCAGTGGGCTCAACACCCTGCATCCTCACTGTGGCCTTTAAGGCCCTCGATGACCTGCCTTCTCTTACCAACCTGACCTCCCCTCCTGTTCCTTTCCTCTTCCCCTCATTCTGTTACAGCCACACTGACCTCGTTGCTGCTTCTCAACAAATGCTGGGCATACACTTCCCCATCTCTGGGCCTTTGCACTTGTGTTTTCTTCTGCTTATTATAGCCTTTAGGCTTAGATGGCTCTGAAGACTTACTCTGTGACTCCATCTCATCGCAAATGGCACAGTTCCTGACCAACTGCCCTTTTCCCTCCTGCATTCTTCCATATTTCCTTAGTCTGCTTTATTTCTCTATAGCACTTGTATTGAATTGCTCAATTGTTTGCTGTCTTTGCAAGCTAGAGTGTATGCTCCATAAGGGCAGCTTCTTGCTTTATACACTGAGGTATGCCCAGGCCTAGAACTGAGCCTGAAACACAGCAGGTGTTCAGTGAACACTGGTTGAATGAATGTGCTTCTATTCCTGTCCCATGAGGCTGAACCCTGTCTCTCCTTGGCCTAAACCTTCAGAAGAGGGCCTTAGGGCTCCTGCTCCTCCATTTCTCCCATGGTCTACCTATCAAGTTATGACTGGTCCCTATCCATCCTGCACTCTCCTTCAAAATCCCTATATCACATTTATAATTACCTGTGTCATGGGGGATGGGGTGGAGACAGTCTGTCTTCCTCATCACCTAGCCCCTGCTTAATACATCTTAGGTGCTCAAAACAAGTTTGTTAATAAAGCTCCAAACAGCCCTGGTCAAGGCAGTCCCTGTAAGGTATCCAAGTCTGTTTTGAAAAAGCAGGCAGTTAGTTTGCTCACTAATTACCAGCCTCACTATGGACATCCTCAGAAGATACTTCTTTCCTAATTAAAACAGCAGGGTGATTGCAGGCTCTGGGCAGTATCCTGCACCTCTCCTGGCAGGAGCTAGAGGCAGGCAAAGGTGTTTCATTAGAAAATAATTGAGGAAGGGGGGCAGTCGTGGTGCCCACTACCTCCTAGAAGAGTAATTTGGAGGACTGCAATTTAGATGCAAAATGAAACAGCAAGTTCAAGAATAAAATTAAGTCCTTGATCTGTCTCCCTATGTCAGGGCCCAGGCCTCACCTGGCCAATCTTCCTCCCACTCTCTCCTGCATGGCTATAAACTCAGCTAAGAGGAAGCTCTGCCCAGCGCCTGCTCAGGTACTTTGGCTTCCTCCTCTCTGCAGACAGGAAGGTGTTGACTCAGGGGTGGCCCTGGGACTATGTGGAGTCTCTTTACTTCCAGAAAGACATAACATCTTGGCCCACACCAGCCTCAAGGTGTTGGGACTTCTTTGGCATGTTTGGGTTACTGAATGTGACATGGCCCACTTATTGCATTCCAGTACCTGTTCTCTCCATTTTTTCTTAGTAACAGAACCTCAGTTTTATTTCCAGTAGCAATATATTCAGCTGAAAGACTACATTTCCCAGGCTTCCTTACACCTAGAAGTATAGATGTATACTACTAATTGGTATATAGGTGTATACTACTATATACCAATGACATATAAGCAGTAGTATGGATGTTTCGGAATATTCCTTAAGGGGAAGATAGACAGATGACATGTGTTCTTTTACACTAGCTTTCTGATTTCTGCTCCTTGCCTGGGATGTAGAAGTGATGGTTGGAGCTCAAGTAGCCATTTTGGACCCTTGAGGATGAATGCTGTCTGCTAAGGATAGTGGGTCAAAAGATAGAAGGAACACAGATCCTTAATCATCGTGGACCTGCAATAACACCTTGGACCGCTTAAATCCAGACTTCTCATTTGACAGACTGAACCTCTAATTTGCTTAAGCCACTGTTTCTGTTATTAGCAGCTGAATGCAAATCCTAACTAATGCACTGACTCCTTTGAAAATGTGATAAATGGATCCCACTCCACAAGCACATATATCTGGAAGAAGGCATGGACACATATGTGTACATAAACACACACATACAATTTTAGTGGGGGAGAAGCAGTCACAAACATTCTCTAAGCAAGAAGTTCAACCATCTTCTCAGTCCACCACCCCAGGTTTTAGTCACTGTGGCTCATGGGGCCTTGGGGGTATAAACCCATGATCTGGCATCTATAATTTGCTTTATTGACAGCCTTTTTGGCTTTAATGCTTTTAGATCAAATTTCTGTATCATGGAATAGAAGAGAACCCAGGACCTGTCCTTTCTAAGACCTGGGGGAAAATAGATTCACATAGCCTGATTTATTACCAGTACAAAAGTGAAAGTGAAAGAGTCACTCAGGCGTGTCTCTTTGAGACCCCATGGATTGTAGCCCACCAGGCTCCTCTGTCCATGAAATTCTCCAGGCAAGAATACTGGAGTGGGTTGCCATTCCCTTCTCCAGGGAATCTTCCCCACCCAGGGATTGAACCCAGGTCTCCTGCACTGCTGACTGATTTTTTACCATCTGAGCCACTAGGGAAGTCCTATATCATCAGTGTAGAGGGGATAAAATCTAGGTCCATGGAGCCAGGAAGTGCTCTGGGACTCAGAGGAGGCAGTAGCCTGAAGAACTGGAAGGGATTTCCTGGAGGAAGAGGGAACCCTGGGCCTGGAAGGGCCACCTACAGGCAGCACGACTTGAGAAGGAGAGATGGAGAGGGGACAGAGGCCACGGGAAGGCAAAGGCTAAGAAAACAATGCTAAAGAGACCTTAACCTCTGTGTCCACAGGGAACCGAGAAGGCCATTCCCTTCTCCAGGGGATCTTCCCGAGCCAGGGATCAAACTCGGGTCTCCTGCATTGCAGGCAGATTCTTTATACCACCTGAGCCCTCTAAAAAGCCCTCCTCCTCTCACCTGTCGTTCCCTCCTCTGCACCGCCCCCTCCCCCCAGCCAGGTGGAGGTCAGAGAGACACAAACAACCCATGGTTTCCAATTAATTTTTAATTGCAACTTGAAATTCTTAATTGCAGCTGAAATGCTATCACTGGTGAAAGCGTGATGGTGGGGATGGAGGCGGGGGTGACCCAGTTAAAGATGCTCAGCCCCTGCTGCACTGGGCACTGGGCACTGAGCCAGCAGAGGAGGGGGCCAGAGGGCAGGTTAAGCCTGGCAGGATGGTGTGGAAGTGTAGTACCCTAGTGCCCTGGACTGCCCCCTTGGTGGCTAGAGGCAGGCGCTTTGGCCTGTCCTCAGTGGAGGGCTACCTGAAAAGTCTCCTTTATCAGCATCTCATTATGGCTGTCGAGGGTCCTAACAGGAAAGAGCTGCAGGCTCCATCAGGCCCGTTAGAAGCCTTTATTGGAGCAGCGCCCAGAAGCAGAAACTCTCTGGGGTAGAAGGCCTTCAAGGGCTCCACAGGAGACCAAGGCTGTTTCCAGGGAGACCCAGACCCTGCAGAGGTGGTGGAGGTGACTGATTAGAGATTAGAGCCCAGAGTGTGCTCGGCGGGGGTGGATGCAGGGCAGCTTGGAAGTGGGCTGAGCAGTTGTCCAGCTTTACCTGAAACTGAGGGGTTTCCTGGAATGTGGGATTTTTGGTGCTAAAACAAGGAAAGCCTCAGGCAAACTATGATGAGTGGTCACTCTAGTTGGACACAATTAGTGCCTTTGACTGGAGAAGGCAATGGCACCCCACTCCAGTACTCTTGCCTGGGAAATCCCATGGACTGAGGAGCCTGGTGGGCTGCAGTCCATGGGGTCGCACAGAGTCGGACATGACTGACGTGACTTAGCAGCAGCACCAGCAGCAGTGCCTTTGACAGCACTAGTTTTGGGGAGTGAGTAGCTGCCCTGTGGCTCCTTCTGGGCGGTGGGACCTCCTAACTATAGGAGGGAGGGGCCACCCTTTCTCCCACCCTGGCCCCTTGACCTGTAGCAGCCAACACCGTGACCCACAGGGGCCATCAGTGCCACTAGTATCCTGGGCAATTCACCCACTGCCTACACTTCAGCCACCCGGAGCAGGAGACAGACATGAGCTCCGGACCTGCTGCTTCACAAACAGCCTGGCATTTATCAGGAGGAAGGCATGTGCCTGGGCTGAGCCTCAGTTTCCCCATCTGCCTTCCCCCTTGCCCAGGAGTGGCCAGGACCAGGTAGGGGTGTGGCTGGACAGAGGAGCTCCAGGCCAGTTGGAGGCCAGGGATGTACTGTCTGGGCCTCAAAGCCTGTCGAGAGGGAAGAGCTCTCAGAGTGCGGGAGAGACCCCCCATCCCACCCAGATGGTGATGGGGACAGGGTGTCCAGAGATGGAGCCGGCTGTGATGTGTGCCTGCTGCCCCCTCCCAGGCTGCATTTGCAAACTCTTCGGAGAAGGCAGTTGGTTCTCCACGGGAGCTCTTACCTGACACCTGACAGCTAATGACAACAGAAAGCCTGCAACTTGGCTTCCCTCCCTAGGTTTGCCTGGAAGCCTGCATGGCGCTGCTGGGCAGAAGTGGGGGCTGGGCAGGAAGGGGTCTGACGCTGGCTGCATTAGGGCCTGGGGAGGAGCTAGGCTAGGGGTAGCAGCTGGAGTAGGGGCGGGGACTAGACAGGTGAGAGTATTGAGAAGCATGGGCTTTTTTGGAGAATTGGGGGAGGGTCTGACAAGCAAGCTCTCCTCCTTCCCTTCATTCACTCATTCATTCAACAGAAGCTTATTGAGCAGCTACCACACACAGGCCACATTCTGGGTGCTGGGGGAATCTCAGGAAAGAAACAGACCAAAGTCAGAATACCTGTCCTTGGAGCAGGTGACAGTCTCCCCTAGAGTGTGGTTCCCAGACGCCCTTGGCCAGGCTTCCTCCCTGGCAGCACCCCTAACTCCTCCATCTCCAGTTCAGGTCTGCAGTAAGGCAGATGCTGGGGCTTTGAAGCCTGAGGAGGGCAACGGGGCCTGTCTGTCCGTGGATGTCATGCCTTCCATCTCCCCGGCTCTGAATGAGGCCTGATATAGCCAAAGCTGCCTCAACCTCAGCAGTAGCCCTGACCCCCAGAGTTTACCAGGCACCCCAACTATCTAGGAACCCCTCTGGGATGGCTCAAGCACCCTACTCCATACAGTCAAAACTTGCCTGTCCTGGTCCCTTCCCTTCAGGTGGCCCCTGGGAGTCCATGGGGCTCAAGGTCTTGATGAAACAGTCAAGTACACGTTCATGATGGAGTCCTCAACCATGCACGCTGCCCCTTTCTGAAAGCCTCCAAAGCCCTGCCCTTGAAGAGCCCAGAGACAAGTGGGGGAAGAGGCTGGGGTCCTCAAATGCACATGGTACCATCTGAGCACTGCGCCTGAGTAACCGAGACCCCCTACGATAAGCCAAGTGCAATATTGGCATTTTATGTAGATGACCTATTTATGCTCATGAGAACTCTATGGAGTAGGTTTTGTCCTATGCCCATTTGACTGATGAAGACACTGAGGTGTAGGGAGGTTCCCTGACTTGTTTGTGATCCTTCGGTTAGGGGTGGGGAGCTTGCACACAAGCCCAGGGATCTCACTGCGGAGCCCACGCTCCTAAGGCCCACATCGCGCTCTCCTGAGAGGCAGGTCGGCAGCAGCAGGGCAAAGGTGGGGAAGAAAGCACGTGAGCTCCTCGGTGCTTGCAGGGCGGGGTACTCGGCAAAGGCTCCTAGGGGAGAGAGGATCCTCCTCGAGGGCACACCCTGAGCAGACCCCTGCGTGGGACCTGCTCCCAGGCGGGGCCCCGCAGAGCCTCTGCTCTCCCTCAAAGGCTGAACGAAAGAACACAACGTGATCTGCCACTGGCCCTTCCAGGTGTGTCGTTTGCTCAGAGATGAAGAGCAAGGGCTCTACCAGCAAGGGGAACAGCATGAGCTAAGGCCTGCAGGTGAGGGTGACTGCTGGGGCCTTCCTAGAGAGGAAGAGAAGGCCTGGCTTGGTGGGGAGGGGTACTCAAGACCCACAGGCCAGAGTCAAGTTGAACTGGTTTGGCTGAGGCCAAGGCAGATTCTGGCAGTCAGGCCACTAGGCCAGCCGAGTAGCAACCTCTGCTTTGGCCTGACTTGAGTCCATAGACCTGAGAATGTGGGAATAGCTGGGCTAAACAGAACCTTTCCAGATCAGGTGGCCCAACACATCTTGTGCTCCTGGGAAATAGGAGGCCCGGGGAGGGAAGGGCAGCTTGCAGGCCGTCCTACCTCCTTCTGCTGGTATGTGGCGGTCCTAGGGGAACAGCAGGCAGGAAACACTGTCTGAGGTTTCCAACCATCCAGGAGGAAGCCTGAAAAGATAAATCCTTGGCAGAGAGGCATAAACTAAGGCCTAAAAAGGACAGAGGCAGACCTCCTGGCCCCTGATGGCATGCTTTGGCCCCTTGCAGGCCAGACTCTTTTTTTCAGTCCACATCTTGGCTCAGCAGCCCTGGCACCAGGGATGACCTCCCTGTTCCTTTCTGTCTCTCTAAATGTCCCTTGGATTGGCTGGACCTTTATCTGTGGTTGGACACAGCCCCAGGCTCTACTTTCTCCAAGAATTCTCCCAAGATCGCCGCCACCTGCCAACCTCTCACTTCCTTGAGTGGCTTTTAGCCCGAGTCTGTTCTGCTGAAAGGAATGGGACGGTGTGAAATCAGGATTTCTTCCTCTGTCCTTCCACAGGCCTGCGCTCCTCCCCTGCTATGCCCTGAACTCTCTGAGGTACTGAGTTTATCATAGGCTGATCTTCCTCTCCTATCACCCCAGAGCAGTCATGCTGGAGAAGGCCATCAAGCCCTGGTCTGCAAAAAAAGCCAAAGCAGGGCCCCTTGGCTCCATCTTGCCTGCCCTCGTCACCTGCATGGCAGAGAGATGGCCTCTGCTCCGGCAGTGGGACCACTAGGCTTTAGGCATGAGATTAGGTGACTTTAACCTCCACTTCACTCACTCCCCTCCCCAGCCCTTCATGGATCACTGGTCAGACAGGCACACGTGGCTATTAGCCCAGAGTCTGTAACACAAGCCTACCAGGGCTCATCCAGTTTCTCTTACATGCCTCCAGTGACAGGCTGCTCACTACTTGTAGCATCACTCCATATCTCGCCTGGACTGGTCAGCATCTGTATCTCTTTAAGTCAGCAGTGCCTGGTGCCAGAGGTTCTGACACCAGGTCCAAAGCTAAGCAGAATAAAGGCTGGACAACTCATTGCTGGCACAGAGAAACAGGACCAGCCTTTGCTCTCCACCCTGGCTGTTGAGTCTTTTGTCTGGGCAGCATCGCATCACCCGTCTGCCCTCCCTCCCTCCTTGCTCTGTGTGATTTTCTTCTCCTTCTCCCCCCACTTCCTTGTATCTAAGGATTGCATGAGTCACTTCACTTTGAGCTGCCAGATGTCGAATGCAGTTGGGCTCAGAGTGGAAGCCAATTTTTTCCCCTTACTCAAAGAGAGTCCAGGGCTGATGGAAGCCCTCAACATCGTCATCCTGGATTTTTTACATCCTGGATTTTTTACAAGGGTTGGCATGGTTGTGCCAGCCAGCGCTACATCTCCAGGGTTCTGACCAGTGCCTCCTCCATTGCCAGCTTGAATTCTCCTGCTGGCCCGGGGCAGGGGGCCAGGCCAGCCTGTGCCACCTAGGGCACACTCAGGACCAGCNGTGCGTGTGTGCTAAGCCACTTAGTCGTGTCTGACTTTGTGACCCCATGGACTGTAGCTGACCAGGCTCCTCTGTACATGGGATTCTCCAAGCAACAATACTGGAGTGGGTTGCATGGCTTTAGAATCACAAAATTCTGGACACTGCTGCTGCCATAGAAACCCCAGCTCAGTGACCCAGAGGGTGGGCTCTATGGAGCAGTTCCTGGCAGGTGCCCAGCCGGGTGCCCTGGAGTGCAGTGGAGAGTGAAGAAGAAAAGCAGAGGAGGAGGGGAAGAACAAGACGTCTACACACTCTTGATTCATTTTGTTTGTGGTCAGCCTCAGTTGCCTACATACCCTTCTTTCTCAAGAGTGAGGAGCAGGTCTGAGCTGTCTGTCCCTGGCTCCCAGCATAGAGGAGCTGCCCAGGGAAGCTGCACTGAAAGGATTAGTATGGTGATAACCCAGATGATGCCCTTGGCTGCCAAAGGTTGACTCTGGGCCCCTGGGCTCACTGGACCTCCAAGGGAGTGAGACGTAGAGGGAGAGCCACCCCTTCCTAACTGACTGGGGCCTCTGGCTCATAAAACCCTGGGTTCTCTCTTCCTACCCCCACCCTTCCTCTTCCACTTGATTACTTATCTCTAGAATGAAGTGGTTTCAAGTTGCCAAGTGTTTGGGGGAAAATACCCTGTGTAAGACACATTCCCTCTATAAACTTGTATTGTGTTTTTGATTGTCTCCCATAAAGGAAGAGATGTATCTTCCAGTTTGTGTTTACGACTGTGTAGCCGGAAAAAAAAAAAAAAAAATCAATTCTCTCACTTTCCATTTTTTTTCTACCAAACTTCCCCCAGCAGGCTTTCTGCTGGGCCAACAGGCTACTGCCCAGAGCTCAAGGCTGGCGGTTCCTCTGCTTCATGCAGGCAGCTGGGAGGAGACACAGCCTCAGGCTGGCTGCCAGCCTACCCTAGCCTGGCCCAGGAGGGTTCTCATCTCGGCCTGCCTCCCAAGTCAAGTCGGCTCCGGAAGGCGGGAGTTGGCTAGAGAATCTGGCAGGCCATCCAGGCAGAGGGGAGGCTGGTGGGCAGGGAAACAGAGGTTGTCCCTGCCTGAACAGCACTCTCTCCCAGGCTCAGTGCAGCCTCCGATGGGGGTGGCAAGGTCTTCTCCCCTCCAGCCTCAAGTGCTTCCACCTCTTATGAGAAGTCCTCCGATTGCACAGGACAAATGGAACTCCTTGACCAGTTGGCTGCCTTGTTGGAGCCTCCATCTAGCTTGTCTTCTGACTGCTGTGGGGTTGTTTCACGTCACGGTCACCCGGTAGTTGAGAGCAAAGTTCCCCCATCAGAACATTCTGGTTTGAATCCTACTTCTTCTCTTCCTCACTGTCTGACCTTGAGCAAGTGACTTACCCTTTCAAAGTCTCAATTTCCCCAATTGTCAAGTCCTATTTTAAAGATTCAAACAGACCACCTGATTGAAAACTGAACCCCCTTCCCTGCTTTATTTTTCTCCACTGTGCCTACCACCCTCCTATACTTCATTCTGTTTAAGGTTTGTCTGGTCTCACTCGAATGGAAGCTCCAGGAGGGCAGGGGTTCCTGTTTCTTCACTGCCATGTGCCGGACTCAGAGATGAGGTGCCACGGAGCTGGGCGGGAGGACAGGCCTGAGAAAGAAGGACGAACACGTAGCCCTGAGACTGTGCACGAAGGTTGGCTCTGTCCTCTAGCCTTTTTGGAGTCTCCGATGGGGCAATCTGATGTGACCCCATGGACTACAGCAGGCCATGCTTCCCTGTCCTTCACTGTCTCCTGGAGTTTGCTCAAACTCAAGTCCATTGAGTCGATGCACATGACTTGATGCTCTGGTTCTATGAGGTGGAGCAGGGAGGCAGAGGCTTGTATGATTGGCAGACATGGCTTGATTTCCAGAAAGTGACCTTGGGGCAAACTCAGCCTCCTTTAGTCTCACTTTTGAGGTCTGTAGTCTGGGTGTAAGTGGAGATTGTGAACAGAAAGGGAGGTCTCTGGTGGGCTGTACCCTCCCTGGTTAGGGTTAGAAGGCCTGGAAATCACCCATCACACACCTCTACCTTTCTTCAACCTACTTCTCACCCTTTATTTTGTCTGCTTCTCATGGCACATCAGTGAGAATGCCCCCAGGAGTTATCATGCTCATTAAAAAAATTTTTTTCCCAAGCAGCCTGTGGAATCCCAGTTCCCCAACCAGGGATCAAACCCGCATTCCCTGCACTGGGAGCACATAGTCTTAACCACTGGACTGCCAGGGAAGTCCCTCTTCTTAAAAAAAAAAAAAATGCTCATTTTAAAGATGAAGAAACTGAGGCCAGTAGGCAAAACCGTGCCCCAGGGTCCCCCAGAGCCTGAGGCCAGACAGACCAGGTCTCCTGCCTGCCAGGCCAGCCCCAGCACAAACTCTGAGGGTCTCGAGGGCTGCAGCGGGGTCCTGGGGTCTGCCCTGCTGCCAGCCGCATTCCTGGCCCCGTTGGGGGACTGCCGTCTCATCTCCTTCTGCTTTTAATTGCTTGGAAACAGAGCTGACGGCAGTGGGAACAGCTCAGCCGCTGCTGGTCTCATGACTGGAGGCTTTTGTTTGTTCACAGAATCATATTTTTACACTCTGGCTTCTGCTAATTTATGCCGCAGACAGAGCTATCCCTTGCTGAAGATGAGGTTTGGGGGAGCAGGGAGTCAATTCCCAGGTTTATTTAGTCATCTTGGAGCCTATTAGAAGCTAAGCACAGAATAAATTAACAACAAAAAAAGTAATAATAGTCGGGCTCAGTGTTTATTTCCTGGCGGTTCCCTCCTCCAGTGGGCTAGGCATGTTCCCTTTGCACATCCTCAGTGTGTCCACGGAGGGAAGCTTCGCTGGGAAAATGAAATGACTCCTCATTTAAGATGGAGCAATCAGCCTGTGCTGTTGCTGCTCAGCACTTATGGAGGCTCATCCTAGGTCAGCTCCAAGGGGCCAGCCCTCCAACACACACACACACACACACACACAGAAACCATAGCCCAGTACATCTCTGAGTGTGACTTGAATTTCAGAGTGTCAATATCCCGTGGGTGTTGGGGCTCAGCTGGGAGCAATCAGGGAGGGCTTCCTAGAGAGAAGAACCTGAATATCTGAGAATGGCAAGGGGGAAATCTGAGTCTGACCCCTAATGGGCCCCAGACAGGGGTGGGTACAGCACTGCTTTGAAGAAGTTGTTGCTGTTCAGTCGCTCAGTCGTGTCTGACTCTTCGCAACCCCATGGACTGCGGCACACCAGGCTTCCCTGTCCGTCACTATCTCCTGGTGTTTGCTCAGACTCATGTCCATTGGGTTGATGATGCCATCCAACTATCTCATCCTCTGTTGCCCTCTTTTCCTCCTGCCCTCAATCTTTGAGAGAAGGAAGTGGGGGAAAAGACGAGTGAGCGGGCTGGAGACCCATTTTGGAAGCTTAAATGATTGCAAAATCCTCTTTAGGTGGACTCCGTTCCTCAAGTAAAGTTTAGGGCAAAAACACTTTGCACCCATTATAAATAAACCAAGGGCTGGAGCTCAGAGGGTGTGGGAGGAAACCCCTAGCTCCAGAAAGCCCTGGTAATGAGAGAAGAGTCTCTTAATTAGTGAATGAGCCAGAAAGGGCCTGAGTAAAGCATATTAAGATCAAGCTCAGGAATACAAGGTCAGAAGAATACAGAAAGGGGCAGAGAAAGGGTGAGGGAACCAGCCCTGTTCTCAGTGCTGGCACATGGAAGGCCTTAACACATGCTTGTTCTTGGCTCCACCTTTACCTCTTGTGGCAAAAGCAGCTGCCTTGTCACCCTCCACACCCACCAGGACCACTTTTTCTGGGTGCCTGAACCCAGAAATCTGTAGATTTCATCCACAATGCACCCATCCTCCCACCCAGCAGTTTCCCATACATCATTCACTCATCCTACTCCTCCATCCACCCATTGACTTATCCACCATCCATCCGCCCATCCACCTACACCCAGCTACCCATTCTAGCCAGCTACCTGCACAAGGAGAGGCAGACAGTGAGTACAGCAGAGGCTCCTCACCAGCAGCCTGGGCAGCACCCTGGAGACTTCTTCAGTGGCATTTCTGAGGGCCTAACTGCAAGCCTTGGAGCCACTGGAATCTGCTTCGGTGAGCTGGGTGCTAAGGAGATTCATCTCTCTGTGACAGACTTACATTTACCAAGCTCACAGGGACTGATATTTATATACATACCCTGATGCCAACTTATTAATTTATAATAAGAAATGCTACTCAAGTGGAGCGGATGTTTGCCTTGGCAGAACAGAGTTTCTCCCAGCAGGAAAGTAACGGGAGAAGTCAGATTATCATAAAAAATTCTGGGTTGGTAATTCACAGTGAGAAATCAAGTTTTTGAGGGGCCTGTGTACTCATGAACTGCCAGATCTGTCTTCTTTCTCTGAAAGCAAGTTAGAAGGTGTCAGAAGTTCCCTCAGTGAATCTGAATTAGAGAGTTGGGGGGTTGGCTGTGTGATTTGCTGTTTAACAGCTTGAGGTTTCTTCCCCACCCTGGCACCTGATCTGTCTCGGCACCTTTTACCCCACGGGTCAGCAAACTATGGCCCTCAGGCCAAACATCACCTGTTTTCTATGTCCCAAGAGCAAAGAATGAATTTTACATTTCTAGCTCTAACCTAGAAGTGAAGTGAAGTCACTCAGTCGTGTCCGACTCTTTGTGACCCCATGGACTATAGCCTATCAGGCTCTTCCGTCCATGGGATTTTCCAGGCAAGAGTACTGGAGTGGGTTGCCATTTCCTTCTCCAGGGGATCTTCCATACCCAGGGATCAAACCCAGGTCTCCCGCATTGTGAGCAGACGCTTTATCCTCTAAGACACCAGGGAAGCCCAACAAACCTAGACAGCATATTAAAAAACAGACACATCACTTTACCAACAAATATCTGTCGAGTCAAAGCTATGGGTTTTTCCAGTAGTCACGTATGGATGTGAGAGTTGGACCATAAAGAAGGCTGAGTGCCAAAGAATTGATGCTTTTGAACTGTGGTGCTGGAGAAGACTCTTAAGGGTCCCTTGGACTGCAAGGAGATCAAACCAGTCAGTCCTAAAGGAAATCAACCCTGAATACTCATTAGAAGGACTGATGCTGAAGCTGAAGCTCTAATACTTTGGCCACCTGATGCCAAGAACTGACTCATTGGAAAAGACCCTGATGCTGGGAAAGATTGAAGGCAGGAGGAGAAGGGGACAACAGAGGAAGAGATGGTTGGATGGTCTCATCAGCTCAATGGACATGAATTTGAGCAAACTTCAGGAGACAGTGAAGGACAGGGAAGCCTGGCATGTAGTGGTCCATGGGGTCTCAAAGAGGTGGACATGCCTGAGCAACTGAACGACAATGAAAGATGAATGATATTTCATGAAATGTGAAAATCATACGAAATTCAAATTTCAACACTCCACAAATGGAGTTTTAATGAAACATGGGCCATTCATTCATTACCTATGACCTATGGCTCCTTCTGTGTTATAGCCACAGATTTGAGTAGTTGCCACCAAGACTGTGTAACCTGCAAAGCCTAAACTATTTATTATGTGATGACTAATAGAAGAAGTTTTTGACCTGTGCTCTAGACCAATCCCTCACCTTTCTATGGGCCTTTGTCTTTTTACTGACTTGTCACTCTCCTCTTGACCTGAGACTGTTTAGAGACCTTCTGGATCATGGGAGCTGCCACACTGACCAATCATGAACTTTTAGGTAATCTCTTAGTTCCCATGCATGCATGAGCGTATCAAAACCACCTTGTAAGGATATCAGCCTAGCCCCCAGTGGGCTCATCAGCACCTCCATGCTGGGATAATGCAAAACAGTTGTTTTCATCTTTCTGTTCACTAGCTCTCTGTTCTCCTATTCACCCCCCCAGTCTCCCTCCCATCATGCCTTCATTGACCAAGCCAGTCTCGTTTGCCCACCCATGGTGGTGCCTACCTTTCCATCTCTCGAGCATCCAACCATCCATCAACTTAGCCTCTGGCCCAGTCAGGCAGGTGTGATTGTGTGCCTGTGTGTGCCTGTGCACGGACGTGTATGTGTGCACACGTATGCGCATGTGTGTGTGTATAGTGGGTGACTTCATATTTCAACAGACTCCCAGCTATGTTTGAGACTTTTATCAGAGGCAAAAGGCTGGTGAGAAAGTCACATTCCTACAGGTCAGGGTTCAGGTACCCTGAGCCGGGTTGACTGTCTCCAGCGAGAATTTCCTCTGATTGAGAACAAACAACACAGCTTCGACCCTGTGGCCTTCCCTCTGCTTCAAGGCTGTGAAGTATCATCTGGAGTTCTTAAGAGGCATCTGTGTGGGAGAGAGGGAAAAAAAGAGAAGAGGAGGCGAGGGAGGGGAGAGGAAACAGAGGCAGAACAAGAAGGAGGGCGGGCGCGGGGAGGAGAGAGAGCTTGCCCTGCGGGAAGCGCTCAGATGCCGTGGCTCGGGGCCCATTGATTCATTCTTCCCGGGCTCCTTTGTCCTGGACCTGGGTGGTGTGGGCGGGCTAGTCTGGGAGTGCCCAGGGGCTGTATGGGCACAGCTGGGCGCTCAGGCAGCCAGCGTCCTGAGCTCTGCCTCCCTTTACTGCCTGCCCAGCTGGGGACTTGGGTTTCTGCCTCCTTCTGCTGGCCTGGGGAGGATCTGTACAGTATTCAGCCTGAGTTTCAGGCACACTCAGGATGACAGACCCTCAGAGACAGGAGTAAAGAGGCGCTGTCTGCAGTCAGCACAGTCCCAGTGACAGGTCCAGTCTGGCTCAGTGGATACGTGTTGGCCTCGGGCACCAGAGGCTGGGTAGTGCAGATCACACAGAGTGGGAGTTGAAACCCAGTTTCTGAGGCTTCAGCCCTGGGCTCTGTTCCCCTGCTCCAAACTGCCAGGAGGAAACACACCTGTGTCTCAGCCCGGCTTGCAGAGGCCACGGGCAGAAGACTGTAATCAAATAAACAGAGAGAAAAATCTTTAAAACAAGATGTTTTAAACACATAATAACTGCCTTTCCTGCTACTGGCAGAGACCTTTAAAGCTGGGGGCATCTGCCTCTGCACAGTATGGATCGAGAAGCCAAGGCTTCAGGTGACAAGAGCTAAGTGGCGTGGCCAGCATGGGCCTCAACTCCAGAACTTCTGCCTGCAGGGAGGCAGCATCACGGAACAGTGATGGCCCTGGGCTCTGATGTCGGAAAGGCGTGGTTTCAAGGCCCACCTCCTCTCCCAGACGGTGTGAGGCTCATGTCCTGTATAAAAGGTTATGCTGGGAAGAGAGCTGAGCTCACAGGCTTTTTGAGGAAAAAAAGAGGTGCTCTTTGTAAAGTGCCTGGCGCATAGTAGGTGGCCAGTATGTTTACTTTTAGAAAGTGGCTACTGGGAATAGAGATGCGGATGTACAGAGCAGACTTGTGGACGCCGGGAGTGGGGGAAGGAGGGGTGGGGTGAGCTGAGAGAGGAGCGCTGCCACGTGCACTGCGTGCGTGCATCAGAGCTGCTGGGAAGCTGCTGTCCAGCACAGGGAGCTCAGCCCAGCGCTCTGTGATGACAGAGGAGTGGGACTGGGGTCGGTGGGAGGGAGGCTTCAGAGGGAGGGGATATATGTATACACATAGCTGATTCGTTGTTGTACAGCAGAAAAATGACACAACACTGTAAAGCAATTATACTCCAATCAAAAAGTAAAGTCAAATAAAAATAAAAAGTAGCTACTGTTGCGGGGGTTAGAGAATTGAACAAAATCCTCTCTGCAAGGAAACCCCAGTTTGATGGGGAAGGCGGTAGACTCATAATTCAGAGGAACCAGTGCAGTTCAAGGTGTGGGTGCTGCGGGCAAGGGGATCACATGGCTTCCCAGACGTAGCGGATACACTGATCCCCGAAGAGCTCCTGTCTATCAGGTGGGCAAGGGCAGAGGAAAAGATGTCAGACAAAGGGCACAGCTGGGCAAAGACAGAGAAGGACGAGGTCCTCTCTGGAGTGAGGTTGCTTATTGAGGGTTTTCCCTGCTAATGAAAGGTCCCCAGTGGGTCTCCCACTGCCCAGAGCTCCTCATCACTCTCCTTCCAGCGTGAGCTCTGGGAAAGTAAACTGGCTGAGTATTTGCTGAAGCCAAATACCATTTTGCTTCAGCAGATTTTCTGAGGGAAAGAAATAATTCTGTAATGAGGTCCCAAGTTATACAGACTTGGCATTGGTGTTTGGAATTATGTGGCTCCACTCTTCACCAGGAGGGATAGAAATAGGATAGGAGGATAAAGGGGATTAGCCCAGATACATGTATCAGGAGGCTCCTTCACCATCTCCCCTTCCAGGAAGCCTCCCCAGCTTTCACCCTCATAGGCATCACATAGACACTCTCCCAACCAGCTATTTCACACTCATCTCTGAGCACTCATCTCCAAGCTCAAGCACATACACACCTCAGAGCACATGAGACTCACAGACTGTCGCTATAAGCCTTTGCTTCTACTCACACTCACGCTCACACACACACACACACACACACACACACACACACACGCAGGACAGCTCAGGGTGTTTCTCCAAGCCATTGCTCCATGTTGTAACATTTTAGATGCTGACAACCAGAAGACTGGAGGGCTCTAGGCCAAGAGCGACCCCAGCCTGCTAGTTGCCACTGTCTGTATCCCCTCAGGGTGGGAGGGCAGGCGGATGCCCCTCCCCACCCTGGGCCATTCACTGAGCCCAGAGGAACAGGTAGGGCACCCACTCTGATCCTGACTCACTCAGAGAGTCAGGTGGGGGACTTCCCTGGTGCTCCAGTGGTTAAGAATCCACCTGGCAATGCAGGGGACATGGGTTCAATCCCTAGTCTGGGACAATTCCACAATGAGAAGCCCTTGCACCACAATGAAGGGTAGCCCCTGCTCGCCACAACTAGAGAACGCAGCAATAAAGATCCGGCGCAGACAAAAATAAGATAAATAAATAAAAATTAAAAGCATGAAGTGGGGCACTCAGGTCCGCTCTGTGGCTGGAGCCCAGGAGAGGCCCCACGGGAGGGGGTGGAGTCCAGCGTATCTGGCTCAGAAGGGCCCAAAGACTAAATAATGTCACTGTCGGGTTCTTGGAGATGTAATTGGGTCTGACGGTCCTTGACTAATCTGTATTTGTCTTCCTAAAACCTCTGTCTTGCTGCCCTCTGCCTGCCCAGCCGTCCACAGCCCTTGGCACTCTCTCAGCCGAGGCAGACTCACAGAAGGGCAGGGGCAGAGACCTAGTTTCAGAGCCAGGGCAAGGCCTCGCATTCAGATGTAGGGATCCAGACAGGCTCCAGTTTCCAGAATTAAATTTGGAAAATCTGGACTCTGTCTCTATCTGTCTTCCTGCCTCTCCTGTCTTTCTGTCTTAGAGAATTTCGCCTGTGGTGTACATCTCCCCTGCTCTGGGGCCAGAAAGGAGGGGTATCATCCACTGGGCACGTGCTGACTTGTACTCACAACCTGTCACCTCCCAGAGCAGGCCATGCCCAGTCTGCTAAGATGTGCTGGCTATTTTTATGGGTGAAGGTGTGATGTCACAGGTACAGGGGCTTCCTGGCTCCCAGGGAGATGACACCCTGCTTGCTTAGCTCTAAGGGCCTCCATCCACACTGATCTCCAGGGTTGCTAACAGCCGCTTCTTCCCACTGCTGGCCTGGAGGGGAGTCCAAGCATTTCCTGACACCCCAGTGTGCCTAGATCTGCTAGGGTGCTCCAGGGACAGAGTGCACCACAAGAGGGAACCTGGACCAATCAGGAAGACGAGTCTTCCCCACAGATGCTCAACTCTGAGTGCCGCAGGGATTCTGAGATGAGGAGTGTCCATATTGGTTCCGTGGTCAGCAGAGCCGTAGGATGGGGAGGATTTGGACAAGAGGAATGGGCATCCTAGGTGGGGGATGGTGCGAACTTAAGTGCCAGAATAACAGCTAACACTTCCTGACAGTTTACTGCATGTCAGGCTTTGCTCTAAGTGGTTTCACATGGCTGAAAAAGGCACAGAGAAGTTAAATAACTTGCCCAAAGTCACACAGCTAGTGATGGACAAGGTTGGGATTTGAATCCAGACAGTCTAGTTCCGGAGACCATGCTCATAACCGCTCTGCTGTGTGTGAAGTTACCTGAGTGGAGGGAGGGTTTGGGCGGCAGGAGTTAGGGAGATCTGGGTGTGGGGGAGGAGCTGTTAAGGGACTTAAATGCCAAAGAGAGGTTTAAGAGTTGACCTGAGAGGTGACAGGGAACCAAGAGAAGTGATAGCCTCTGTGTGTCCTCGTGCCACCCCCTGCTTCTGACTCCTGCCAGCTCAGAGGTGCAGGAAATGTTGTAGATGATCTAAGATCCTCATTGCTTTGTCTGCCCAGCCCTCTCCCTGCTTCTCAGGGAGCTATCCATCACAGAACCGCACCCCTCCACACACACACAACAGAACTCCCACCTTTAACACCACTTCCCACCCAAAGGGCCAGGTACATGACCAAAGTCTGGCCAGTCAGCATTCTCTCCTGGGATCTGAAAATTTACAGCCCAAGAAAGAGAGCTCCTTCTTCTGGGAGTGCTCTGCAGAGGGAACCCTGGAGCAGCCTGTGGGCAAGGTTCCATCTGTAGAGAAGTCTAGCCTGGGCAAAGGAGGCCAGCATCCTTGACCAGCAGAGAGCAGAGGCCAAGAAGAGGACCTGAGGTGTAGGAGTCCCGCGTCCAGTCTCCCCCGGGCAGCCAGCTCCCTGGCCTCCCCGACATTTGATTTTGTGACCCAGTGACAACTCTGTTGTGCCTGACTGGCTCAGACTGAGTTTCCACCATTTGTCACCAGGAGGGCCCTAAACAGATATTGTCTCCGAGACTCTGGAGGAGAGGGGAGTTTTGAAGTCTCCATGCAGAACTTGGGGACCACTGCAACTTCTCTGGTGGTCCAGTGGCTAAGACTCTGCCTTCCAGCACAGGGGGTATGGTTTCGATCCCTGGCTAGGGGACTAAGGTCCTACATACTACAACCAAAAATTTAAAAAAAGAACTGAGGGGGCCCTGATGGGCATTCCTTCATCTCTCCCAAGATGGGGGCCCACCAGGCATGCTCTGCTCCAAGTCTGGCCTGAGCGATGCTGGGGTCTGGGAAGAACTGTCTCAGCCTTACAGGGAAAGACAGACCTGTGGACAGTGAGCACCCGACCCAGCAGAACGGAGACCATACTGTGTAGACACACCACCCCTAACCATGGAAGCCGGAGCCAAGCCCCTGTGCCCTGCCCCAAGCTATCTACATACATACGGTTAAGGAAGGAGGATAAGACTAGATCTGAGGCCCAGAGTCCACCGGCCTGGACTGCTTGCCAGGAGGCTATACCTGTCTCTGCCCCCAAAAGGAGCCTGGTCCATCTCTGAATGTATGTGTCAGCCTGGGAGGGGCATAGCAGAGTTTCCTGGTCTTCCCCTGGCGTTAGGCCTGCCCCCAGTTGGTTAGGGAGGTTCTTGAAAAAATAGCAGCAGCACAGCAAAACCCCAGCACAGAATCATGGTAAGGGATGTTCCTTTCTGCCCGGGTTCCAGCAGGTCTCCCTCTGGTCCCTGTACCCCAGGTGTCTGTCCTATGTCAATGGCCGCCTGCTCCAAGCCAAGGGGGCTGAGTGTTCAGCTCTGCCCTCACTTTCTGCTGTGTGCTTTGTACTTTCTGCTCTGGCGCTAGTTGCTGGGTTTCTTGGATATATTTCTCCTGCTCCCCAAGACAATGGTCTTTCTGAGATAGATCCTGGACACATGTGACAGGTGCTTCTGGGCTTGAGGCTCTTTTCCTAGGTCAGCTGTCTCCTGAGCTCTCTCTTCCCCTCTAAGCTGAAAACTTGTCTCTCCCCTTAAAAATAGTTAGAAAATAGTGTTTCCAAAATCCTGGAGCATTTGAGTCTGGCGATCGATCATGAGGATTTGGATCTGCCACTTCCTGTGCTGGGGATCCAGCAGGGGGACATCAGGGAGGGGTGGGGGAGTCAGGCCCAGGGAGAGGGGCCCTTGGGTGGCTTGGCAGCAGAGCATCACAGAGGAAGCAGTGTGATTCCCGGCCACGTTGCATCTTACGCTGTGGATCCTGGCTAGAGCTGGGATGCCAGGAGAACAAACTGTGGCAACATGCTCCACTTGGCTTTTGGACTTACAGTGTAACCCAAAGGGCAACTGGCAAATTGTAGATAGCTCTTTCTGGATGCCCAGGCTTGGCTCCAGCCCTTGAGTGTGTGTGTGTGTATACATGGCTGGGTCCCATGTGTGCTTCTGAGCACATGTGGACATGCAGTGTGCATACGTACACCAGTGATCACACCGGTCACATCTTCTGCTCATGGGAGTCTTCCCTGGTCGCTGAGATGGTAAAGAATCCACCTCCAAGGCAGGAGACTGTGGTTCAGTCCCTGGGGTGGGAAGAGCCTCTGGAGAAGGAAATGACAATCCACTCCAGTATTCTTGCCTGGAGAATTCAATGGACAGAGGAGCCTGGCGGGCTACAGTCCATGAGGTCGAAAAGACTGGGACACGACTGAGTGACTAACACTTTCACTTCACTCTTTTCACTTTTCTGCTCATGGCAAAGGCTGGTCTTCGGCAGAGTTGAGATGTCTGAGGACTCTGTAGCTGGACCCCACTACTCCCTCTGGCCCTCGCCCTGCCTCTCATTCCCTTCTCAGCCCACCCCTCTGTCCTTCTCTGTGCACTGGTTCCCCACCAGAAGCCTTTCTTGACTGGCAGGTACCCAGGTCTGACATCTGTCATGGGGTCTATAACTGCAGTCTTTTCCTTAAGGCCTTATGCGTCAGATCTGACACTTCTCACAATCTCTGGAAGCTATTTTTTAGTAAGAAAAATATTGGACTATCTGCACCTTTTATCGATCAGATAAGCTTCCAACTCCGGGCTGTGCTGTTCCAGGTTTTCCCCAACCTCGCCCCAACCTCGCTTTTCTGTTTCATCAGAACTTTCTAGAAACTTCTCCCCAGACAGGGAATAAAAGGTGGGAGGAGGTGGCTTGGGGCCAAGGGAGGACTGAGAGTTGATTTTCTTGGGTTCCAGTTCTATCTCTGCCAATAATTACTTTTATAATCTTAGGCAAGTCCTTGCATTTCTCTAGACTTCAGTCTTCTTCTCTGTAAATTGGGTGCATTAAATAATATAAAACACTCAGCCTGGGGGGCCATCAGAACCTCCAAGGGTGACTTTTCAGGTTTGTGAATAGCTTATTTAGTTCACCATGACTCTGACTGTATTAGCAAATCATTGTATTAACTTCGTGTGGCTGCCATAACAAATTACCACAAGCTGGGTGGCTTAAAACAACATAGATTCATTCTCACCTAGGGGGCCAGAAGCCTGAAATCTTTTACATTGAGCTGAAATCAAAGATTCTGCAGAGCTGCAGTCCCTCCAGGGGCTCCAGGGGAGCATGCATTCCTTGCTCTTCCATATTCTGGGAGCTGTGGCTTTCATCGGCCTCTGGCCACATCCCTCCAAATCTCCCTTTGTCTCCTTCTAAGGACACCAGGGATAGCATTGAGAGTTCACTCAGATACTCTGAAATATACTCTCCCCATCTCTAGACCCTTAACCTCATCACATCTACAAAGACCCCTTTTCCAAATAAAGTGACATTTCCGGGCCCCAGGGATCAGAACCTGATATCTTTGGGGGCTATTACTCAGCCTGCTACAACCACAGCTTCGAATCCATTTAGAAATGTCACCCATCACTAAAGGCAAGTGTGAGGTTTTGTTTTTAACATTTATTTATTTATACTTATTTTTGGCTGCACTGGGTCTTCCGTGTTATGTGGGCTTTTTCTAGTTGCAGCAAGCAGAGGCCGCTGTCTCTAGAGGCAGTGAGCGGGCAGCTCATTGCAGCGGCTTCTCTTGTTGTGGATGGGCTGTAGGGCGCGCAGGCTCAGTAGTGGTGGCACACGGGCTCAGCTGCCCCGAGGCACGTGGGATCTTTCCAGACCAGGGGCTGAGCCAGTATCCCCTGGATTGCAAGGCAGATTCCTAACCACTGGGCCACAAGGGAAGCCCAGGTATGAGCTTTTTATATTTGTCAGAGGGAGGCTGGTGTTGAAGAGGCTTCAGAAAAGTGGACAAAGTGACCTGTAAGGTTCCTCCCATTCCTATCGCTGTGCTATTCTAATTATCGTGTGCCAAAGGAAACACAAATTAATTTAATCTCAACCAAATCAAGCACAATCAAGGAGTGAAATCCACTGCCACTCAACAAAACCGGTCTCAGGCATCTGGTTTTGAGGTGCCCCATGGATAAATGATTGTCTAGATCTCTGAGGGTCTTTGGTTCAGCTGGGCCACTCCCGTTGCAGGGCTTAGATGCCCCTGGCTCCTGGTTACACAGTCGGCCCCAGGCTCAGGATAGATGGAACCCAGGCCATGCTGGCAGACTGGCTGCACAGGCCATGGTCTCCGGCCTTCTGAACACCCATAGACTCCACGCTCCTGGCCCAGTGCTCCCAGGCGGTCCAGGCTCTGCCCTCTGCCCACCCTCACCATCGGAAGACACTTACCTCTCAGACCTTCCAGATCAGCCTGTAGAAGCCCTGGGCCTCTCAGCTCCCATTAGAGCCTACCATAGTGGACCCCTTACTCCACACAACCCTGCCTGCAGCCTCAGCACCAGGAGCACCAGCAGGGGTGGGGGTGGTATCAGACTCATATGGGCCCCAATCCAGCCTCTGACACTGGCCGGCCACATTGGCTTGGGCAAGTGATTTCACCTCTCTGAGTTTGGTTTTGCCATCTAGGAAATGGAGACCATACTGTCAGGGTCATTGTGGAGGGCAGTGAGGCTGTGCCCAGGAAATAGTGGCCGTGCAGCTGCTGGGGATTCTTATAGCAGGTACTTGTTAGCAGCAAAAGTTGATACAGTAATGTCAGGAGACAGAGGCCTCCAGAGAGGCTGGGTTTACAGACAGGCTGAAATTACAAAGAAGCAGAAGCCATAAGGGAACAGACAGCTAGCTGGAGGCAGGACAGAAGGAAGCAGGCAGGGGTCAGTCCCAACACCATGTGGGCTCTACAGGACCCCGGAGGCCTGTCCCTCTCCCTCTCTCACCCCTGCTTCCCCTCCTCCAAATCCACAGTGCCAGCCTCACTGACTCTGTCATTCCAGGCTCCCCCCATCCCTGGCCTCTGCACATGCTGTGCTCCCTCTCCACCTGGCCAATCCTACTTTCCATTCAGATCTTGGCTTAAATGCCACTTTATCAAGGAAGCTCTCTCACAAGGACAGTTTCCCCTGGCATGTGCTCATCAACACAGGTCACTGGCTCATGAACACTGGCCCACATGCCTATGTCTGTCCCATGAGCAGCAGCCAGGTAGGGGGTGCGGGGGGGGCAAATCAAAACAGTCTCCGCTTCAGGGGTTGCAGCAGGGAGGCCTTTCTTAAAGAGGCTCTGAGGGGGCAGGCACCACGAGGCATGTCCAGATGCACACGAAGGAGACAGAGAAAACAGCTAATAACCTCAGGTTCCTGGTGATCAATATACTCACAACCCCCTCTGCCAGGGGAGGTGGCTGAGATCAGGAGGAGAGTGACTTGCCTACGGCCACTCAGCCCGTCACAGCAGGGCTGCCCTTCTGACCTTAACACAGGGCTCCTTCCAGTGCCCCAGGCTGTGGAGGAATGAGCTAATAACAGGGTCCAAAGTGGGAGCCCAGGGCTGTGGTCTGGAGGTCAGGGAACGGGCAAGCTGAGCCTGAGTGGGGGCAAGCTTGCACCCTGGCCAGCCCTCTCAACACGCTGCGTCCTTCCTGGCTGAGCCAGCCACTGGGGAGCAGCTCTTTGGAGGCCAGACTTTTTTTTTTTTTTTTTTTGGAGGCCAGACTTTTAACATCTGGCATTAAAGGATGGCTGAGGTTCTTAGCCAAGGGCATCTTAAACACTTTCTTCCGCATCTTTTTTCTTTTCTTTGGTTTCCTTGTTAAATGAAAAGGAAACATCTCAGAGCTGATCGGTCTCTGAGTCACTGCAGGTCCTAGCAGAGGAAGCCAGGGGGACCTAGAATAGAGGAGGGTGTGAGGGCTGCCTGGAGGGGAGGTGCAGGACCCCAGGATCTGTTTGGGGATGCTGCCAGTGTGTTGTGAGGGGTTTTAAGTGCCCTCCCCACTTTGACTCCAAGGAGCCCCCATCCTGCACCCTGCCCTGATCAGCTTTACCACACATGTCCCTGAGACAAGTCACACCTTCTAGTCCTTTCCTATCTTTAAAAGAAGGACATTCTCTTCATGGAGGTAGGGTGTGGCTTCTGCTGCTGGGGTCAGGGACTCTGTGGGTGAGCAGAGGGCTGGGAGAGACTTGGAACCTTCCCTGCTTGGGGTCGTGAGGAGGTGTGTGTCACTCGGGCCTTGAGCCATGAGGTCCAACTCACATCTTGCAGCTCACCCTGGAGGCTGTGGGATGACGCCCTCCTGTATGTGGGTCTAGGGTTGAGCTGGTAAATGAGAAATTGGCCAAAATAGAGAGTTTTTGTTTTTTTATTTTGTATTGGGGTATAGCCAGTTATGGAGTAGGAAATGGCAACCCACTCCAGTATTCTTGCCTGGAGAATCCCATGGACAGAGGAGTCTGGCAGGCTACAGTCTATAGGGTTGAAAAGAGTCAGACACGACTGCTCAGTGATCAGACTGAAGACACAGCTGATCAACAATGTTGTGACAGTTTCAGGTGGACAGCAAAGGGAATTAGCTGTACATATACATGTATCCATTCTTCCAGGAGTTTCAATGCATATTCTATCTTCTGACCATTTCGACAGATGTCATGTTGCCCCGCCCCAGCATAGTTCTTACCTCAGCTTCCCGCCCAGGCCGCAGGGGTCTGGGCAGTTGCCTGGAGAAGGCAGTGTAGAGCAGCTTATGAGAGAAGGACGAGGGTCAGCAGAGGCAGGGAGTCACAGGGAGTACCCCAGGCAAGGAGAAATGCCTGAGAATGGATGAGGAGGTGGGGATGCCCTCATGTGTATGGGGCCCCGGCTGGGCCTTCATTCTAGGAGAGCAAGAAGCTCCCCTAAACTCCATTCTAGAGGAGCAAGAAACTCCCCCAGCCCAAGGCAGCCTAGCCGTGTAGGACCTTGAGTGATGGGCAAAGAACTCAGGCTTTACCACTCCAGGCAAGGAGAGGGATCACCCTGGGGCCTTCTGGAGCTGGTGGGAGTGTGGGCTATCTGCTCCCAGTTCCCCACATGCTTATGCCCTGCTTCTCTCTCCAAAACTGAGAGCCTGGTTCCATTCCGGGGCCTGCAGTCTCTCCTTTCCCCAGGGAGGGCTCAGGCTGCAGCCCCTTCACACAAGGTGCTGCCTAGAAAAGGGACTCAGAGTCAGGCTGGGGCAGGATGAGGTGAAGAAGCAGGTTCCTGGGCTGTGGTCTGGACTCAAAGTGAACCCCTGCACTTGCTGATCTTTCGTGAGTAAATCAGGTCCCCCTCCCGCAGGCCCCAGGTCCCTGTTCTGACACCCAGCAGGATGGATACTCTCCCTGGGCTGCACCAGCCTGGCTCCGGCATGGAGGGATGATGTACACAGCTCGTCCCCCTGCAGTTTCTCCCAAGCGTGGGCTCCCGTCCCGCAGCAGGCCCCGGTGGACCCCACTATGATTTCTGCACAGTTCTCTGCCTCCAGCTCTCTTTCCATTTCCGCCCCCCCGCCCCTCTCGATATCTGCTTCCTTCTTTCTTCTCATCTCTTTCCTGGACCTTGAAATTCCTGTTATCTTGCTGTCCATCTCTCCACCCCCTCCTTTTTCATTTCTTTTTCTACTCTCTCCCTCAACTTCAACTGTTCACACCTAGTTAGCTCCACAGCTAACTCCACAACTAATTCTTTACTTTGCTCAGAAAATAGCTCTCCTAGCCCGTCCCCTTGGTTCCTTTCTCAAGGTTGCTATCCTAGGTCAGGTGCCCATGGCCCTAGTCTTAATCTTCTCCAAAAATCTTCAAGTGGCTCCTCTTTATTCCTTGACACCACTGCCAAAATATTTTCTCTGAATCCCATATCCCTCCTGTCTTCTTCACTAGCACAGTTTCCTGGTTCTTCAAGTGTAAACCATTCCATCTGTTACTCCTTACTTCTGTGCTCTGGGTGCCCCTGGCAAGACTAGGAGGAAAGAAGAGCGGGGCACACAGCCTGTCAGAGGTCAAGGGTGCGTACAGATGACAGGTCTTGGGGCTTGAGCTGAGCTAGGGGAAGGGGCTTTACCCCAGGCTGTGGGAGGAGGCATTGCTGGAACCAGGGGCAGAACTGAAGCTGGGAGGAATCAGGAAATAACCCAGCGGATGTGCTAAGGCAGCACGGCTAACGGAGGTGCAAGGATACTGTGGTATCACAACCAGGAGAATCAGGCAGAACAGAATTTCTGAATCTCCAGGTATCCTCCAGGGTTGGCAATGAGAACCAGGAAGGCCTCCCATCCACCAGGTACTTTGCTGGTCGAGTGTGGGAGTAGGATCCTAGAGGGCTGAAGATGCAACCGGGGGTGGGTGCGATCAGACCCTGGAGGAGAAGAGGGGAGACACAGAGGTTGAGTCTGGAGTGGGGAGGGCCCAAGAGAGAATGCCCTGGTGGGGGCAGTCAAGTAGGGGTTCTGGAGACAGGTCCTGATGTTCCTGAAGTGTGTGATATAGATGCCCTTTTTTTGCCCTACAAACTCTTTAGTAAACACTGCATCTCTCACTAATGCTCAGGTATGAGTGCATTCCTTGGGGGAGCCTGGAGAAGGTGGGGTTCTTGCCTAGACCATCCTGCTGAGGACAGAGGTAGGCACTGAAAGGGCAAAGCCAAGAGGAAAAAGGGCCCTGAGATGGCAAGCCCTGGGAATTCCAGCAGCCTTCCAGATTGGACTCCTCTTGAGATTGAGAAGCATGAGAACAAAGTAGTGTGTAGTCTGCCAATCCTGGCAGAAACGACTGGCTTCGCCCTAGAGGAGGTGTATATATGTGTGTGCAGGAGGAAAGTGCATGTGAGCTGAGAAAATGTCACTGGGACCCCAGGCCTACAGAGATGTGACATGACCACAAGTAATCGTAAGGACGCCCCCCGCCCCAGCCTCCCACGTACCTGGAGGAAATGCTGCTGGACCATCTGTGCCAGCACAGCTCTGGCTGCTGACAGGGACCCTGCCAAACCACCCACAGCACTGCAAGGGCACAGAGGTTTAGCTGAAGATGGTGGGATGCTTTGGCAGACCCACAGACTGTTTTCCTCTCCTCGAGGCAACAGCACCAGGATCAATCCATACATTGGATCTCATATGCACTTGTGGTTTTATCACAGGCAGAAGGCCCTGGAAAAGGAAAAAAGTCATTGAAAATAAAAAGAATTGTTAATTGTTTAATTATTAGTAGAAGGATACCGTTGCATTTCACCCTCCTAACTAGGGAACAGGACAAATGAGTTGTTGATGCCTTAACTCAGGCCTCACTTGAGAGATATGCTCCTGGGAGAGGCAGTTGGACTCTCCATCCCTGGTCCGAGACCCTATGTGGTCTCTGAGGCAGCACAATGTCATGTATCAATGAGGAGGGTCCAAATATCAAGTCTAGTCTTTTTGATGTTTTCTACAGGTTTCCAGAACTTTAATAGGGCTTTGCAATGTATGATTTTCATAGTCCATAAGGCCTAGCCTGGCTTTGCATGGGAGCTTCCCAGGTGGTGCTAGTGGTAAGAACCCACCTGCCAATGCAGGAGACTGATGTAAAAGATGCAGGTTCAATCCCTGGGCCAGGAAGATCTCCTGGAGGAGGAAATGACAACCCACTCCAGTATCTTGCCTGGATAATCCCATGGACAGAGGAGCCTGGCAGGCCTGAAACAACTTAGCATAAAGCATGGCTTTGCAGAGCTGTACTAGACATGCTCAACCTTTGGCCAAAGAGACATCAGAATGTCCTCATCAGACAATGATCATCTGTGACCATGATGATGTCACCAACTAGACTTGGGTTGGTGTCCCTCCGCTTCAGAACATGCCCTAGGTCCTGCTGGAGCATACTTCTGGTGGGGGACAGCTCTAGATGAAGTCAATTCTCACATGTGCCTCAGTGCCGAGAGGAGGCAGGAGGCTGGATCAGGTGACCCTAGGAGACCTCTTCCTTATACACCTTATTTCTATCATCAGAGAGATTTCGGCCAACGTTGTCATTCAGGCATGAAAACTCAAACTGAAGTCGCACTAGGAAACAGTGACCTACATTTGCTGAGCACTCATTGTGTTTTGTACTTTGTGCTGGATACTGGGATCCAACAGATAACAGAACAGTCGTGGTCACTGTGTTGAGCAGAACCATATGAAGGTGACCGTTTTGTAAGTCAGAATGGTCAAATACTGAACGTTTCATATCGCAGTTTAATACTTGGAACATTTGGGACTTCCCTGGAAGTCCACTGGTTAAGATTCCGTGCTCCCCACGCAGGGGTCACAGGTTTGATTCCTGACTGGGGAAGATCCCCCTTGCCACATGGTGTGGCAAGAAAAAATACTTAGGACACTCCAATGCAGTTGGATGATACAGAGGCAACCACCACATGGAGTGAGAAGCTTTGATGGGAATAAGCACAGGGAGTTATGGAAACCCCAAGGAGAGGAGTGAGCCTGAGTTGGGGCATCAAGAAGGCGTCCCAGAGGAAGCGGCATTAGTAAGAGCTGAAGGGTGGGTAGGGGCAGACAAGCAATGTTCGGGGTGGGAGAGGAGAGAAGGGAAATTTGTAGGGAATAAAATAGTCTACACAGAAAGGCTCAGAGATGCAAGAGAACATGACATATTTGAGGGTCTGACGTGGCCAATGCACTGAATTTAAAAAATGGGTCTGGTTTAAGACGAAGCTTGAGAGGTAAGCAAGGCAGAATAATAGAAGGCCTCGTAAGCCGTGTTAAGGAAATTGGATTGGACTTCATGTTGAAGGTAATGAAGTTCTAAACAAGAGAGTGATGTGCTAAGACTTATGCTTTAGAAAGGTCTTTCTAGTTTCCGGAGTGGAGGCAGTAGATAAAAGAGGAAGACACTGGAGTTGGGGGAACAGGAGGCTCTCCTAACAGGGTGAGAGATGGTGGTTGGTTGGATGTGGGCACAGATGGTCAACATGGAGAGAAAGAGCAAGAATGATTGAGTCGGGGGAAGCCTGGATGTATTTTAATATTTGATGAGCTATTTCAAATCCTGAAAGATGATGCTGTGAAAGTGCTGCACTCAATATGCCAACAAATTTGGAAAAGTCAGCAGTGGCCACAGCACTGGAAAAGGTCAGTTTTCATTCTAATCTCAAAGAAAGGCAGTGCCAAAGAATGCTCAAACTACCGCACAAATGCATTCATCTCACACGCTAATAAAGTAATGCTCAAAATTCTCCAAGCCAGGCTTCAGCAATATGTGAACCATGAACTTCCAGATATTCAAGCTGGTTTTAGAAAAGGCAGAGGAACCAGAGATCAAATTGCCAACATCTGATGGATCATCGAAAAAGCAAGAGAGTTCCAGAAACACATCTATTTCTGCTTTATTGACTATGCCAAATCCTTTGACTGTATGGATCACAATAAACTGTGGAAAATTCTGAAAGAGATGCCTCTTGAGAAACCTATATGCAGGTCAGGAAGCAACAGTTGGAACTGGACATGGAACAACAGACTGGTTCCAATAGGAAAAGGAGTACGTCAAGGCTGTATATTGTCGCCCTGCTTATTTAACATATAAGCAGAGTACATCATGAGAAATGCTGGGCTGAAGGAAGCACAAGCTGGAATCAAGATTGCCAGGAGAAATATCAGTCACCTCCGATATGCAGATGACACCACCCTTATGGCAGAAAGTGAAGAGGAACTAAAAAGCCTCTTGATGAAAGTGAAAGAGGAGGGTGAAAAAGTTGGCTTAAAGCTCAACATTCGGAAAATGAAGATCATGGCATCTGGTCCCATCACTTCATGGGAAATAGATGGGGAAACAGTGGAAACAGTGGTTGACTTTATTCTTCTGGGCTCCAAATTCACTGCAGATGGGTGACTGCAGCCATGAAATTAAAGGATGCTTACTCCTTGGAAGGAAAGTTATGACCAACCTAGATAGTATATTCAAAAGCAGAGACATTACTTTGCCAACAAAGGTCCATCTAGTCAAGGCTATGGTTTTTCCAGCGGTCATGTATGGATGTGAGAATTAGACTGTGAAGAAAGCTGAGGGCCAAAGAATTGATGCTTTTGAAGTGTGGTGTTGGAGAAGACTCTTGAGAGTCTCTTGGCCTGCAAGGAGATCCAACCAGTCCATCCTAAAGGAGATCAGCCTTGGGTGTTCATTGGAAGGCCTGATGCTGAAGCTGAAACCAGTACTTTGGCCACCTCATGTGAAGAGTTGACTCATTGGAAAAAACCCTGATGCTGGGAATGACTGTGGGCAGGAGGAGAAGGGGCCGACAGAGGATGAGATGGCTGGATGGCATCACTGACTCAATGGACATGAGTTTGAGTGAACTCTGGGAGTTGGTGATGGACAGGGAGGCCTGGTGTGTTGTGATTCATGGGGTTGCAGAGTTGGACACAACTGAGCTACTAAACTGAACTGAATTGATTATTATTATAGCCAACCCAGAGTAGAGGCCACGACTCATCTTCCAGCAGAACTCCTTGGTGAAGCCAGCAACGTTTTTGCTTGCATTCTAGTCTGTTGTCAGAGAGGAAGACATCTAAGAGAATGGGCTGCATTGGGCTGGAGCTGGCAAGGAAGCCCATGCCATTAATAGGATGGTACTGGAGCTAACATAATTTAGTCTTCTAAGAAGCAGGATATCACCTTGTTTTCTTTGGCCTTGGTCTGTGACCGCGTGCCTTGCCTGTTCTCACCTGAGCCTCCTTCTTGTCTATCAGTCTCTGAAGCTGATAAGTCTCTTTCCCAGCTGAATAAGCCCAACCACACCTTACATTTCTGCTGACTCAGTTTGGGCCCCACATCACTTGATCTAGTTCACCCTATGAGGAAGTCCTGGGCTTCCCTATGGTCTGCCTAATGTCATATCCCTACCCCTAACTCAGCCATGTCCTTTAAGGTTTGGAATATCCATTAGCTCTGAACATCTTTTTTTCAAAGACAGTTGATGCCTGGTGCCTCCAAGAGGGACTGGGTCATAATTAGTGGCTTTTTTACCCTGGGAGTCAGTTGAGCCATCCACTTCAGACAAACCCATCCCAGACTCAAGCTCCAAGACAAACTCTCAGGGCCTAAGCCTGGTTCTGTGCTCCCAAATGGATGAGCCTTAACTCCTGGTTCTTCTCAAGCACATACCCCAGAAGCCACAAGTTCCTTCTTCCACTCTTGGTCCAAGTCAGAGTAAATATTTCCCTAAAAATGTTCTATCCCTCAGCAGTGAGTAGGAGAGGCATGTAAGTGAAAGAGGAAATTCTTCAGGTCTGCGGGTTGTGGGGAGACAAGGACTGTGCTTCTAACAGCCAGCCTTCTTCCCCACAGTTGCAGCTCTCTGCCTCCAAAGATTAATTAAAGATGAGCATAGGCCTGGGGAGCATATGGCTTGTCAGTTTCACTTCCAAATGAAGCTCTGAAAAGAAGGTGAAAGGAAGCTGTGGTTAGAGGGAGAGGATCTGGGAGGAGGTAGGAACCAGTGAGCACACAGCATTGCCGGGTCGTCTCCTCACGAGCCGTGATTGCCAGTGAGAATGCCTTTGGTTGTAGATAAGAGAAAGCTCTGGCCCAACTGGTTTAAACAATAAGGAATTTTAGTATCTCACAAAACAAGAGCCCCAAAGGTGGGGTGGACTCCAGGGGCTCCAGGACGTTTTTCCTGTGCTTTTCCACTACTGGCTTCACTCTATTCTGGGAGATCAGTTCTTCCTAAATGTTCCCTTTAATTTTTAAAAAAATCAATGTGGGCTCATTATCCATACCTCCCATCAGTCTTTCTCTTACATCTCATTGGCCAGAATTGTTCAAACATCCTTTCCTAAGAGAGCAATTGGCAAGGCAAGTGGGACCACTATGACTACTTTAATGAAACCCACCACCTTCTAGAGAAGGGGGTTGCCTCTGAACACAGCCTGAGCTCTGTTAGTGGGAGAAATGGTTGGAAGGTGGGAGGGATATTGGGCAAGTGAGCAGCAATGCCTGCTACTGGTAGTAAGGTTGAAACTAGTTTTGAGTCCCTGCATCACTTGGAAAGAAAAGATTTTTTTTTTAAGGGGTAAGAAAGAAAAGGATGAGAGTCTTGGCAGGTCAGAGGCTGAGCTGGACATTTGGACTGAGTACTTTCTGCTCCTCACAGCACTTTTCTGCCCACTGTCTCATTTGATAATCATAATGACCCTGTGAACCAGGCAGGGAAGCAATTATTATCTCTATCTGACAGGTGAGGAAGAGACATCATGAGCTAAAGTGACTTTCCAAGATCACTTTGAGCCACTCCTTTCATTCATACCTAGACCTACTAGCATGAAATGGTAGCTTATTTTTAGGTCATTTGGGAGAAAGATTCTTTGTCCCTGGTTATACAGTCCCAGGGGTCAGTAGGTGGAGACAAGCACTGAGATTCTCGGGACACTTCTCAGGATATCAGGTCATTTTTTTTTTTTTGCTCCTCCACCTCATGGTAAGAGTTGCAAAGATGTCCTTCTTGGCTCTTGATCACAGGCTTGTTCTATCTGTATGAAAACAACGGGCTTTCCAAACCACACTTGCCCTCCAAGGAGTGGCACTGTCCTTGGTGCTGTTGACCTTAATGCCTTTTCTTTTCAGCTTCAAGGCTGAATTTTTACACCAAGATCTAGAGGACTTAAGGGAATTACAGTCCACCCTAGCATCACTCCTGCTCCTCCACTGAGGAATTCCTCTATGGCAGGCAAGGTAGGGATAAATAGAAAATGACTTGTGAGTTACAAACACACGCTTTTACATGGCTCTGTTTACGGTACTAAACAGTCTATATTCTTTCGTTTGAAGGTCTAACTATGCAAGGTCTAACTAAGGCCTAACATAGCTAAGCATGATGCACAACCAAATCTGTGAGTCATATAAATAAAGTTTTATTGGGACACAGCTATGCCCATTTGTTTGCTTATTGTCTATGGTTGCTTTTGCTCTGCAATAGCAGAGTTGAGTAGCTGCAACAGATTTTATGACCCACAAAACCTAAATATTCCCTAAGTAGAACTTTATAGGGAGAAGGCAATGGCACCCCACTCCAGTACTCTTGCCTGAAAAATCCATGGACGGAGGAACCTGGTAGGCTGCAGTCCATGGGGTCGCACAGAGTCGGACACGACTGAGCAAATTCACTTTCACTTTTCACTTTCATGCATTGGAGAAGGAAATGGCAACCCACTCCAGTATTCTTGCCTGGAGAATCCCAGGGATGGGGGAGCCTGGTGGGCTGCTGTCTATGGGGTCGCACAGAGTCGGACACGACTGAAGCGACTTAGCAGCAGCAGCAGCAGAACTTTATAGGACATAAGTTGCCAAACCCTGCTCCAGATTATTCTCTTGGGGCAAACTTTTCTTCTGAGCACAATCTTGTATTACTGGTAATTCCATTTATGCCTACTTGTCCCCCTAACTCAGGATGGGGTCTTTTCTTAGCTCCCTCCATTCCTGGATAAACAGACTTCCCTACCTATATGAGTCCTAGGTCTATCTCATTTCTTTAAATTCCCACTACTCTCCTCAAATACTAACTCAGTGGTGTTCTCTGGCCTTTTCCTACAGCTGTTTCCCAAACTTATCCATTTTAGGCACACAGCCTTATGCTTATCTTCCCTGAGCCAAGAAATTCATTGATCGAGCAACCAATGTCCTTCGTAATGAGATCTCTATGTTCTCAGTCCTTCCCTGCATTTTCTGTGGGAGGTCCAAGAATATATTAATCCATTGTCTAGCAAGTCCAGACAATGCCAGCAGTTGACCTGGTATTCACCCCTAGGAAACTTACACTTCCTTTTTAATCTTTCTCTGTGTGTTAGAAATTTTCAAGTTGCAAATAACAGATGCCTAATGGTCCAATTTTTTTAAAATGGTCAGATTTTTTAAAAAATTCTGTGAAAAATCCAGAAATACAACTCACTGCTTCCAGCAGTCAGGTGATGACACCAGAACTTAGCTGCACCTCATCTCTTGGCTCTGCAGCCCTCAAAACCGGCTTCATTCAGGCCAGCCTTTACCACATCATGGGCAGGTCACTTCAGTCGCTCAGTCATGTCCGACTCTTTGTGACCCCATGAATCGCACCACGCCAGGCCCCCCTGTCCATCACCAACTCCTGGAATTCACTCAGACTCACGTCCATCGAGTCAGTGATGCCATCCAGCCGTCTCATCCTCTGTCGTCCCCTTCTCCTCCTGCCCCCAATCCCTCCCAGCATCAGAGTCTTTTCCAATGAGTCAACTCTTTGCATGAGGTGGCCAAAGTACTGGAGCTTCAGCTTTAGCATCATTCCTTCCAAAGAAATCCCAGGGCTGATCTCCTGGGTGGGCAGAGGGCTGCAAATAGCTTCAGTTTCTCATATCCTCTCAACATCCTTAGCAGAAGAGCTATCCCCTTTATCCTAACAAAACAGCCAAGAACTGAGTCTCAGTGGCTTGGATGAGGTCACACGATCAACTCTAAGGCAACCACTGGCCCGGGGAGTAGAACACTGTAACTAGTCAGCTGTGGGCTATGTGGTGGGCTGGATGTCGGGTAGGTAACCCCACTGGATAGATACTTAGATAGACTTAGGTAGATAAGCAAGGACTACAAATAAGCCTGTCACCCCACCTGCTGGGTTCATACTATTTCTCCCATATGGATTTCCATTTTCTCTTTCTCTGCTGTCTTTTCAAGAGGCTATAGCAAATCTGGGTCTCTCCCAGCTTATGTAATTAAAGCCTGTGCTTCTTAGGCTTTAGGCTACCACATGGTCTCCCTCTTGCCTGCCTTACCACTCTGTTTTATCGTATAATCTCTAGCAGTGCTGAGCTTTCACCAGAAATTCCCCTAATGTCCCAGGTCTTCACTGTGTCTTTGCACACTCTGTTCCCTCTGCCTTTCTCATTTTGTCTTCATGACACACTTCTGATTCCCTGCCCAAATCAAAAATTCTCTTCTCTGGGAAGTCTGCTCTCCATCCCGGGGCAGAAGAAAGCATTCCCTCATCTCTGCTAGTCTTATACCAACATCCACTTTCCCTCTGATCCTGAACTTATCCCACAAGGTTTATTTCTCTTTGTTTACTCTTGGTCTTTCCCTTTAGATTATGGGCTCTTTGAGGGCAGGGATATTTTCAAGAACTGTTTGTTGAATGAAAACATCTTCCCAATACATTGGCCTTTGTGTGACTTCTCCAACTCCAGCCTTATAGCAATTCCAGTCCCTCTAAAAAATAGAATTAATGGGTGACCACAAACTTAAAGGGGACTGAAGTCAATTAGACACATTTTTGATTAATTCAGTAGACACTTAGTGAATACTTCAAGTACCAAGTCCTGAGCTAAGCAATGGAACCATGGAGTTGATTCAGGCATGTTCCCAACCTCAAGCAATTCAATGTATGATAGAGAAATGAAAATGTCTAGACTTGTGTCTTTTCATCATTCATCACCCTGCCTCCAATACCTAGCCTCAGATCTGACACATAATCAATGTTTAATAAACAGTTGCTTAACAAATAAATGAATAAATGAGCACGAGATGAAAGAAATGTTATGGAAGGTATAGGTAAGGTTCTCTCAGAGTATAGGATAAGAACATAGAGCCAGGGAGGTATCATTTTAATCATCTCTTGTTTACTGAGAGTGCCAGGCATTGTGCCAATTGCTAGGAAAACAGGAAGAAAAGGCATTCATCCCCTATTCTCTAATATCCCACAGCCAAGAGGATGAAGCCAGATGTGAAAATCAATGCTTACAAGATAGTGTGAGAATTACAGAGCAGAGATATGCTGAACGTGGTGGGGAGTGCAACAAGGGGAAGCCAAGGAACTCATTGATTGAGCAACCAATGTCCTTCGTAATGAGATCTCTATGTTCTCAGCCCTTCCCTGCATTTTCCGTGGGAGGCCCAAGGATATACTAATCCATTTGCTCAAGGAGATTATAATCAATATGGAGAGGGACAGAAACCACTCATGGGGCACTGCTGCTGCTGCTAAGTCGCTTCAGTCGTGTCCAACTCTGTGCGACCCCATAGATGGCAGCCCTCCAGGCTCCCCCATCCCTGGGATTCTTCAGGCAAGAACACTGGAGTGGGTTGCCATTTCCTTCTCCAATGCATGAAAGTGAAAAGTGAAAGTGAAGTTGCTCAGTCGTGTCCGACTCTGTTGGACCCCATGGACTGCAGCCTACCAGGCTCCTCTGTCCATGGGATTTTCCAGGCAAGAGTACTGGAGTGGGGTGCCATTGCCTTCTCCGCATAGGGCACTAGATAGGATCAAATATGGGAAAGTGCCTGGTTATGTGCTAAATGCAAAACAAAGAAGGTCACAGAAGAGAGAACTCAGGCTCACAGTGGGCCCAGGTGGTTGGGAAGGGCTTCCTGAAGCAGGAACATTCTGGAAGGGAAGCTTTGGGGATTATAAATCTCTGAGGGTCTCCAATTCCAGGCTGGGGACATTCACATCGTTATAGTTTACTCTGTAGGCAGCAAAGAGTCACTGAAGCATATTGAATTGGGAGAGGCATCATTAGATAGGGCTTCTCTGATGGCTCAGCAGTAAAGAAGTCCCCTGCCAACGCAGGAGATGCGGCAGGAGCCTATGGTTCAATTCCTGGATTGGGAAGATCCCCTGGAGAAGAAAATGGCAACCCACTCCATTATTCTTGCCTGGAAAGTCCCACGGACAGAGGAGCCTGGCGGGCCACAGTCCATGGGGTCACAAAGAGTGACCACGACTTAGCAACTGAGCGTGCATGCAAGCGCCCGTAGATAGAGATTTTGGGACAATCACTCTGGGATGTGATATAGAAAACGGGGGAGGGGGGTGGGGATGCAAGGTCAGATAGAGGGGCCAGCTCTGTCACAGCACCAGTGATAGATCACAACGGCCTCAACCACATCCTGCGGGTGAGATACCCTGGCTCCCAGCAGCTGATTTGCCATCGCAAACGGCAACTTTCCCTCAGCAAATGAGCAAGTGGAGGTTTCTTGGGAGTTCCAGTTCACCCATTCATTCAACAACAGTTATTGTTCTAGGTATAGGTCTAGGCCATGGGGCTAGAACTGTGAACAAAATAACAAAACCCCTGCCTTCATGAAGCAGCCATCCTATAGTCATCTCTGTTGCTTCAGATTGCTCCCAGGGAGAGAATAAAGCTGGCCCAGAGTTGCCTTTTAGGGTGGTACAGCTGGGCGGTTCTTTCTCAAACAGTCAGCTTCTCCTCACAACTCTTTCCCACAGCCCCCTTAGCTAATAGGCCATGTGTTTCTTCCATTTTATCCCATTTAATCCTGATCCCCAGCAGAGCCTAATGAGGTGGATGGTGGTGCCCATTATGCAATGATAATGTGTGGGCAAGGACTCCCTGGGATGCCAGCGGCAATGGCTTCCCTTAGAGGATACTGAGGCAGGGGGCAGATGTGGGAAGAAATGGCTGTGCATCAGGCAGGGCAGGGGGAGGCTTCCTCAATGCCTGAGTTGGTCCATGGATGCCTGGGGAGGGTTGCACATCACACCGAAAGCAATATTGATAGCCAAGAATGTTAATCAGACTCCGACATCAGGATCTAAGATGATAACTGTGATGATGAAAACACACAAAATAACCAGGCAGCCTTTGTAATTAACTTCTGCTCCCTTCCAGCAGTCATTTGGAGTTAATGGTTTCTTAATTCAGTGCTCATTTGGTGACTTTAATTTCCAATTAATTTTGCCAATTTTCCTCCAAGGTGTTCATGGTGTGATAGAAATTCCTGCATGGTTAAGAACCCACCACAGGGACCCAGGGGTGGGGAGAGGCACTGAGACCAAGCTTCATGGTGTGATAGAAATTCCTGCATGGTTAAGAACCCACCACAGGGACCCAGGGGTGGGGAGAGGCACTGAGACCAAGCTACTGCCAGAAGAGCTGGATCCTGCCTGAGTGCCAGGAGTCAGAACCCCCTGAGCTTAGAGGTCCTTGGGAAAGTGGTCTGCTAGGAGGGTGCTGGTGGGATCTGATAAAGTGGTACTGGGGTTAGGGAATGCACTTGAATTTCTCTAGCTCTTGGTGAGAGTTTTGATTTCTTGCTGGGGACAGAGTAGGAGAGGAAGCCCAGCCTACGAGAGGTGCTAGAATGTAAGAGTCAGGACCAAGGACAGCTTCCTCCTTTCTGCTGAGTGAAGGGGAATTTGCGAGGTTCTAGTGCAATAGAAGGCAATGGCACCCCACACCAGTACTCTTGCCTGGAGAATCCCAGGGACGGGGGAGCCTGGTAGGCTACTGTCTATGGGGTCGCACAGAGTTGGACACGACTGAAGCGACTTAGCAGCAGCAGCAGTGCAATGGCAACCCACTCCAGTACTCTTGCCTGGAAAATCCGAGGGACGGGGGAGCCTGGAGGGCTGCCGTCTATGGGGTCGCACAGAGTTGGACACGACTGAGGCGACTTAACGGCAGCAGCAGCAGCAGCAGTGCTCTAAGCTAGCTAGCACCACTGGTGCCCTGCCCAGATCCTTTTTGCTGGGCCCATGCATCCACTGCCCAGCTGCTGCAAATGTCAGCTGCCAGTGGCTCTCAGGCTCCTTCTTCTCTAGAACTGCTTTTGGCAAATAGCATTCACCTCTCTTGGAACCTTCCACTCTCACCGCACTCAGAGCATCCTATAGACAAGAACTGAATTGTATAGGCAGAAAGCTGCATCCTTTCTCCTTACCATGTGCCCCCTCACCTCAGGTTGAGACTCCTTCTATGAAGCAGGTGCTATTTCACAGTGGGGCAGCCAGACCCAGTTGAGACCACATCCTTACTTAAATCTTCCCCATGTTCTTCTGTCTTCCTTCCCTCTCTCCCTCCCTCCCATTCTCCTGCCAGTTCAGTTCAGTTCAGTTCAGTCGCTGACTCGTGTCTGACTCTTTGCGACCCCATGAATCACAGCACGTCAGGTCTCCCTGTCCATCACCAACTCCCGGAATTCACCCAGACTCGCGTCCATCGAGTCAGTGATGCCATCCAGCCATCTCATCCTCTGTCATCCCCTTTTTCTCCTGCCCCCAATCCCTCCCAGCATCAAAGTCTTTTCCAATGAGTCAACTCTTCGCATGAGGTGGCCAAAGTACTGGAGTTTCAGCTTTAGCATCATTCCTTCCAAAGAAATCCCAGGGCTGATCTCCTTCAGAATGGACTGGTTGGATCTCCTTGCAGTCCAGAACCCCTCAATAAATCCTATGCACCTGAATCTCTGTCTTGAGCTCCATTTCCAGGAAACCTAAATTATAACCGTTTAGGTCGTTACATTAAACTCTTGTTTAATGTGACTCGAGCTCTCACAGTACACCAGACACAGCTCTAAGTCCCTTAAAAAGAGGAATTCACTTCATCCTCAGTTCAGTTCAGCTCAGTTCGGCCACTCAGTCGTGTCCAACTCTTTGCAACCCCATGAATCGCAGAATGCCAGGCCTCCCTGTCCATCACCAACTCCCAGAGTTCACTCAAACTCATGTCCATTGAGTCGGTGACACCGTCCAGCTATCTCATCCTCTGTTGTCCCCTTCTCCTCCTGCCCCCAATCCCTCCCAGCATCTGGGTCTTTTCCAATGAGTCAACTCTTCACATGAGGTGGCCAAGTATTAGAGTTTCAGCTTCAGTATCAGTCCTTCCAATGAACACCCAGGACTGATCTCCTTTAGGATGGACTGGTTGGATCTCCTTGCAGTCCAAGAGACTCTCAAGAGTCTTCTCCAACACCACACTTCAAAAGCATCAATTCTTTGGTGCTCAGCCTTCTTCACAGTCCAACTGTCACATCCGTACATGACCACTGGAAAAACCATAGCCTTGACTAGACGGACCTTTGTTGGCAAAGTATTGTCTCTGCTTTTGAATATACTATCTAGGTTGGTCATAACTTTCCTTCCAAGGAGTAAGCATCTTTTAATTTCATGGCAGCAATCACTATCTGCAGTGATTTGGAGCCCAGAAAAATAAAGTCTAACACTGTTTCCACTGTTTCCCCTTCTATTTCCCATGAAGTGATGGGACCAGATGCCATGATCTTAGTTTTCTGACTGTTGAGCTTTAAGCCAACTTTTTCGCCCTCCTCTTTCACTTTCATCAAGAGGCTTTTTAGTTCCTCTTCACTTTCTGCCATAAGGGTGGTGTCATCTGCATATCAGAGGTGATTGATATTTCTCCTGGCAATCTTGATTCCAGCTTGTGCTTCCTCCAGCCCAGCATTTCTCATGATGTACTCCGAATATAAGTTAAATAAGCAGGGGGACAATATACAACCTTGATGTACTCCTTTTCCTATTTGGAACCAGTCTGTTGTTCCATGTCCAGTTCTAACTGTTCTTTCCTGACCTGCATACAGGTTTCTCAGGAGGCAGGTCAGGTGGTCTGGTATTCCCATCTCTTTCAGAATTTTCCACAGTTTATTGTGATCCACACAGTCAAAGGCTTTGGCATAGTCAATAAAGCAGAAATAGATGTTTTTCTGGAACTCTCTTGCTTTTTCGATGATCCATCAGATGTTGGCAGTTTGATCTCTGGTTCCTCTGCCTTTTCTAAAACCAGCTTGAATATCTGGAAGTTCACGGTTCATGTACTGCGGAAGTCTGGCTTGGAGAATTTTGAGCATTACTTTACTAGCGTGTGAGATGAGTGCTATTGTGCAGTAGTTTGAGCATTCTTTGGCATTGCCTTTCTTAGGGATTGGAATGAAAACTGACCTTTTCCAGTGCTGTGGCCACTGCTGAGTTTTCCAAATTTGCTGGCATATTGAGTGCAGCACTTTCACAGCATCATTTTTCAGGATTTGAAACAGCTCAACTGGAATTCCATCACCTCCACTAGCTTTGTTCGTAGTGATGCTTTCTAAGGCCCACTTTACTTCACATTCCAGGATGTCTGGCTCTAGGTGAGTGATCACACCATTGTGATTATCTGGGTCGTGAAACTCTTTTTTGTACAGTTCTTCTGTGTATTCTTGCTACCTCTTCTTAGTATCTTCTGCTTCTGTTAGGTCCATACCATTTCTGTCCTTTATCGAGCCCATCTTTGCATGAAATGTCCCCTTTGTATCTCTAATTTCCTTCAAGAGATCTCTAGCCTTTCCCATTCTGTTGTTTTCCTCTATTTCTTTGCATTGATAGCTGAGGAAGGCTTTCTTATCTCTCCATGCTATTCTTTGGAACTCTGCGTTCAAATGGGAATATCTTTCCTTTTCTCCTTTGCTCTTCTCTTCTCTTCTTTTCACAGCTATTTGTAAGGCTTCCTCAGACAGCCATTTTGCTTTTTTGCATTTCTTTTCCATGGGGATGGTCTTGATCACTGTCTCCTGTACAATGTCACGAACCTCCGTCCATAGTTCATCAGGCACTCTTGTCTATCAGATCTAGTCTCTTAAATCTATTTCTCACTTCCACCGTATAATCATAAGGGATTTGATTTAGGTCATACTTGAATGGTTTTTCCTATTTTCTTCAATTTAAGTCTGAATTTTGCAATAAGGAATTCATGATCTGAGCTACAGTCAGCTCCTGGTCTTGTTTTTGCTCACTGTATTGCCTTGCTGGAGCAGCTGAGAAGAGATATCCCACGTTCAAGGTAAGAGAAACCTAAGTAAGATGGTAGGTGTTGTGAGAGGGCATCAGAGGGCAGACACACTGAAACCATAATCACAGAAAACTAGCCAATCTGATCACATGGATCACAGCCTTGTATAACTCAATGAAACTAAGCCATGCCATGTGGGGCCACCCAAGATGGATGGGTCATGGTGGAGGTCTGACAGAATGTGGTCCACTGGAGAAGGGAATGGCAAACCACTTCAGTATTCATGCCTTGAGAACCCCATGAACAGTATGAAAAGGCAAAATGATAGGATACTGAAAGATGAACTCCCCAGGTCGGTAGGTGCCCAATATGCTACTGGAGATCAGCAGAGAAATAACTCCAGAAAGAATGAAGGGATGGAGCCAAAGCAAAAACAATACCCAGTTGTGGATGTGACTGGTGATAGAAGCAGGGTCCGATGCTGTAAAGAGCAATATTGCATAGGAACCTGGAACGTTAGTTCCATGAATCAAGGCAAATTGGAAGTGGTCAAACAGGAGATGGCAAGAGTGAATGTTGACATTCTAGGAATCAGCAAACTAAAATGGACTGGAAAAATAAATAAATAAATAAATAAAATGGACTGGAATGGGTGAATTTAACTCAGATGACCATTATATCTACTATTGTGGGTAAGAATCTCTTAGAAGAAATGGAGAGGCCATCATGGTCAACAAAAGAGTCTGAAATGCAGTATTTGGATGCAATCTCAAAAACGACAGAATGATCTCTTTGTTTCCAAAGCAAACCATTCAATATTACAGTGATCCAAGCCTATGCCCCAACCAGTAACGCTAAAGAAGCTGAAGTTGAACAGTTCTATAAAGACCTACAAGACCTTTTAGAACTAACACCCCCAAAAGATGTCCTTTTCATTATAGGGGACTGGAATGCAAAAGTAGGAAGTCAAGAAATACCTGGAGTAACAGGCAAATTTGGCCTTGGAATACAGAATGAAGCAGGGCAAAGGCTAATAGAGTTTTGCCAAGAGAACGCGCTGGTCATAGCAAACAGCCTCTTCCAACAACACAAGAGAAGACTCTACACATGGACATCACCAGATGGTCAACACTTCATCCTCAGCAACCCTATAAGGTAGGCATTGTTGGCATCCCTAGTTTGAGATAAGAAAACTAAGACACAGGGAGGTTGAGATTCTTGCCAAGTCAATCTAGGCAATAGGTTCAAACCAGGAACATGAACTCAGTCAATCTGGTTCCAGACTCTGTGCCCTTAACAATTAAGTTGCCCAATATGTAATCAGTAAGCCCAGCAACTGCTCTAAAGGCATGGGTGATGTGATTCAAGAGCCCGAACCATCCAGAGGGGTGAGGAGTAGCGTTTTTAAGGTCCTTTGTCAGGAGGATGGGGGAAAGGGGCGTACTGGCCTCATGGTGTCAGGGCTCTCTGTGGCAAACCCTCCTCCACCCCTCCAGGGATGATACCAAAGAGTGATAACACGACTCAGTGGAGCAAGTGAGAGTCAGACATCCCAGACTCTAATGCTGTGTCCCTGACTCCCTTCGTGACTTGGGGCCAGGAATTTTCCACCACTGGACCCGTTTCTTACTTCTACCGTGTGAATGGGCCATTAGTTACAAAGCTTTGAAGAGCCTCACATCTAACATTTTGGCTTTAGGCAGTGGATATGTGAAGCATCCCTGGGAATCCCCCCATCAGAAGGTGAGACCAGATGTCCATGGGAAGCAGAGAAGATACATTTCATGACTTGGAGGTATCAATGGCCCTGTCTCCAAGGGACTCAGGGGGAGAGGCCCACAAAAGAACCTGGGTCACAGTGACTGCTCAAGACAATTGAGGGAATTTGAACATTAATTGGGTGCTAATATTATGCCAGGGACTTTGCATGTGTAATTCTTGGCTCCCCAACCTAGGAGCACAATAGAGGCAGAAGGAAAAAAAGTGAAAGTATTCATCGCTCAGTCATGTCCGACTGAGCCCACCAGGGACTCAGGGACTATAACCTGCCAGGCTCCCCTGTCCATGGGATTTCCCAGGCAAGAAGACTGGAGTGGGTTGCCATTTCCTCCTCCAGGGGATCTTCCTGGAACCTGGGTCTCCTGCCTTGTAGGCAGATTCTCTACCATCTGAGCCACCAGGGAAACCCATAATGAAGGTACGGTCACTGCAACTGCCTGACTTGCCATCCAAGGACAGCCCCATGTACAGATGCCCCCCAACACATACAGTGATATCTGGAGTCTCCATGGGGTATGTCCATTGTACTCGGATGAGTATTTTCTCTCATCAGTTGCGGGGAGGCCATGTCCCTGCTCTCCTGCCAGAGACCCTCTCAGTGATGCTCACTTCCTGTAGAGCCATAGGAGGTGGCCCCATGGCTGTCTCCATGGTCAGTCCCTTTTATGAGAAAGTCACGTGTGGCTGTGCTCCCAATGCTGCTAGTCCTCAAGAGGCCAAGAGGCACGATATTCTCTGATGTTCCTCAAAGAAAGAGGTGAGATCCCCCCCCAGTCCCCTGCCGCCGCTGTACCTTGACGCAGCTCAGGGGCAGGGTGAAGGCTGTGAGAGAAAGGGAACAGGAGTAGTGTAATTATTTGTCCTTTCCTTCTCCTTCACCTTCAACCCCACCCCACACTGCTTCCTCCTTCTCCAGACCTTAATGAGGCCATATCCAAAGGCAGCCTCCTCCCTACTGGCTAGGGAAGCAGGGAGGGGCCAGGGCAAGGGTCCATCTGTCATCATGCCCTCTGTGTATCCCTAAACCCATCCAGGCTCCTGAAAGGCAACAACCCTCACCAAAGTCCCTGGCATCAGCTGCAGCCAGATCAAAGCCTCTGCCCGGACTGGGACCCAAAGCCTGCCGGAGGGAGCCAGGCCTGTCTTGCCTGTCACTGTCCCAGATGGCCATCTCCTAGTCAGCGGGGCAGGAAAGGCCAACCAGTCAGGACTGGTCTTTCACTTTTTTTCATGCCGTGAGTGCTGAGGACACCACCTTTACTCTTGGAGCCAGAGCCATGGGTGGCATGTTGTGCAAACTCAGGCCTGTCTTCTTGGCTGTTCGAGTCAGCCCTGACAGAATTTCCCTGGCTGTGTCCACAGCTTCCCGTCTTAACTCCTCCATTATACACAAGCACAGCTCTGCTGATGTTCAAAAGCCTCCAGAGGCCTTCACAAATCAACTGGAGGAAATCTGAAGCAACCCATGGCATCCAAGGGCTGCCACACTCCAGCTCTCTGAACGATCTTCATTCATATCACAGATTCCAGAGAACCTGGAAACCCATTTGTTCCCAAACTCTGCCCTCTCTTCCAAGTTTCAGGGCCTTTGCACATGACGTTTCTTCTGCTTGGAGTGCTCTACCCTCCCCTGTCCCACCTGTGGAAATCCATTTCTTCCCTAGGAAGCCCATGAATAGAAGGAGGGCCCTGGCCATGCGGCCTACGACCACAGTATTATCCCTTCTCCCAGCACCCAAGCTCCCCCCACCCCACTCCCTTGGCCCCTGTCTCCCCAGACCCTGCTGAACACAGTAGAATTATAGTTGTAGGGTTAGAAGGGGACCAAGAACTCAAAGTCCCAATGTTTCTCATACTTTGGGTGCATCAAATCCCCTGGAAGGCTGTTAAAACCTGGATCCCTGGGTGTTTTTGAGTCAGGAGATCCGGAGTGGAATCCAAGAATCTATGTTTCTAACCAGCTACCAGGTAATGCCAATGCTGCTGATCCAAGGAGAACACTGTGAGAACTGCTGACCTAGATTTTGACTCAGAAATTAACCTTGTATCTCTGGTTCTCCTGAAGGATCCAAGGCCGGCATACTTCCGCTTCCGAGAGAGAGAGAGGCAGGGCTTCCAGGCACCTGCCACTCAGAGCCCTGGGGAAGGTCTCAGGTATCATTGTTATGATGAAGTCAATGACAAGAACATAATATTCTCTGCAGGGAAAATAATCACAGTGATCCATAAAGTAGCATACTGTAACAATATCAATAGTGGCAATAATAATAGTAATAACATGATTATAATATAATGTCATCTGCCCTAATGTGCTAAATCCAGATTGATCTGAGCAATATAAAAGAATTACTGACATACACAAATCCTCGCGAAGCCTAGCTTAGGCTTATTTGGGGCCATTTGGATGATGGCAATGGTGATGATGACTATAATAACAAGCCACATTTGTACACAGCTTTAGCGTTTCTAAAGCACTTTCACTAGTTTTATTTTAGTGGCAACCCTGGGAAGGAGACTGGCAGGCAAGCTTCTCTGGTTTATAGATGAGGCTCACATTCACACGTCCTTTAAGCCCCCATTCGGCAAATGTGGGTTGAACACCTGTTTCGTGCAAGTCAGCACTGAGCAAGGGCCAGGGTAGGGTTGCAGATAAAATACAGGATGCCCAATTGAACTTGAATTTCAGGTAAACAACGAGTCATTTTGTAGTGTAGCTATACCCCCCATGTTGTAATGGATGTATTTCTAGGAAAAATTATTCATCATTCATCTGAAATTCAAATTTTACTGGGCATCCTGTATTTTTATTTGCTAAGTCTGGCAACCCTACTGGGGAAGGAAGGAAAGGGTAAAAAGAATAAGGAATGTTTTCTTACCCTTAGAACAAGCTCACTGTCTGGTTGGAGATGAAAGACCCCAGATAGATGATCCCAATCATTGTAATCCGCAGGACCGGAGCCTGAATGTGCACAGGAGTCACCTGGGGATGTTGCGAAACTGCTTGTTCTGATTCAGGAGGTTCAAGGTGGGGCCTGAAAGTCTTCATTTCCAACAAGCTTCCAGGAGATACCAACTCCGCTGGCCCCTGACCACATTCTGAGTAGGGAGGGTATAGAGGGAAGCTTAGAGGCTGTGGGAGCCTAGAGGAGGCACTCGGTCCATCTTTGGGGATGAAGGAAAAGTTTCTTGGAGGAGGTGGTACCTGGTGGGTCTTGTCTGGTAAGACTCATGGGTGGAAGATTGAGAAGACGTAGTGGAAGGAGTACCCTTTTAAAGTCTCTGTGATAGAAGAACGTACTACATGTTTGGGAAGGGCAGGGGTTGTACGTGGATTGAGGATAAGGAAGGCGGCACAGGGCTCTGAGAATCCAGACGAGGATCAGACAAGGCTCCTGCCAACTCAGACCCACACGCCATGTTATGGGAGAGGCAGAGCCACGGCCAGACCAGTACGATCCACTGGGGCCGGTGCCTAGTTGGAGATAAGCACTGGAGGAGCAGGAGTCCAGAGAGGGGTCAGCTCACTCCACCTGGGGCTTATGGGATCAATGAATTTAATGTAACCTTAGCACAGAGCAAAAGGCCAGGCCCTTAGGAAGCCCAGCTGACACAGTATCCCACAACCTGAACTGTCTCCATTCATCTCATTTCATCTCCATACCTTGGTCAGAACATCAGGGGCAGAGCAACTGGCTAAGTCAGTGGATTTGGCTTGATGAATGGGGTTCAGGAATCTTATGTGGTCTTGGGGAGCTTTAAAGTTAATAAACTGGGGTAGTAGCACCCATGAGGCCTGTCCTGTGTTCTCAGATTTATCATAGTACCCAAGGCAGATGGCTAGTGTTCCTCCACATACATTTGCTCCCCTTTCCGATGGTAATATTAATAGATAGACTGTGCTTTCGCTGGGTACATGGCCTCTCAGAGCAAAGTCTACACTTTTCATCCTCCCTGGATGTTGTGGACATAATCTGAGAGTCAGAATCAGTCTGGGTGCAGAACAGGAAACTACTCTGGGTTTTCCAAGTAAAATGAGATTTAATAAAGGGGTGCTGTGCTGTGCTCAATCATGTCCTACTCTTTGTGACCCCAGGGATGGTAGCCGACCAGACTCCTCTATCCATGGGAGTCTCCAGGCAAGAATACTGGAGTGGATTGGCATTTTCTACTCCAGGGGATCTTCTCAACCCAAGGATCAAACCCACGTCCCTTGTGTCTCTTGCTTTGGCAGGTGGATTCTTTACCACTGTACCACCTGGTAAAGCCCTGATGAAGGGGTGGGCGCTTACAAAGTCACTGGCAGGGCTGGAAGTTGGAGGTTGTGGGATGCTGCTAGGATTTCTGATCACATCATGGCAGCTACAAACCAGGGGTCAGGATGCCCCAGGAAACGGCTCCAAAGTCACAGCCACCAACAGACACGAGGTGTCCAGACAATGCACTGAAGATCCAGCTACTGTCAAAACTCCCATGAGCCAGTGGCTACAGACCATCTATGTCTATCGCCTAAGGAAGAATGGCCACAGCCCTCTTTTTGCCTTCCAAATTGCATGTGGGTGGAGCACATGGGCTGGAACTCATAACCTGAGTCCTAGTTTCATAGGACTCTGAGAAATTCGGTAAGGAGGTTTCCAGGCTCTGTAATAAAGTGAAAGCATGGCGGAGGGGGTGGGGTGGGGAGCCAAACGCTAACAGTATTACCCTCACCCTTCCGGGCAGCTGAGATAAGAACAGGAGGGTGAAGGTGACATCCCAGCATGACGGAGAATCACAACAGAGGTCACCGAGATGCCAGAGGGGCTGGGGCTTTGCATGAATGAGACAGAAACTTCTCCCTTGTTTCATCTCCATTTTAGCAGCCAAGCCTGGGTCCTGACACAGCATCATGATGTGTGAAATGAGGTCTCAGAGGTATCGCTTCCAGAATGTGTGGTGTTGACGCTACTGGAGGAGCAATTCAAACCTGGCCATTACGAGTGTGGCAATAAATATGCCATCAACAGAGAAAGAAGTATTCAGGGCTGTGGATGGCTGGCGCCAAACGTGGGCCGTTGTGGCTATGCGGAGGGAAGTTGTGGAGTGCTCAGAGGGGATGGGGTGTTGTGGAAGACTTCTTGGAGGAGGCAGAGCTGGAGATAGGGAGGAAGAAAAAGGCTTTCCAATGGAGGCCACTTTATTCTCCCTTTGCTGGGGCTGTACAAGCGGCAAGCTGTCATGGGGCAGGGCGAGAGGTGTGATGCCGTGGTGCCTATGGTTCACCGGATGGGGCTGACCTGCAACCTGCAGCAGAATGGAGACCAGATGGCGACCCAGGAGGTGTGCAGGGTGAGGGGCTAAGCCTGGCTCCAAAGGCAGAGCCCTGTGTCTCAGATATTTAGACTCTGAAGACAGGACAGGATGGGGATGAACGCACTCAAGCAATGGGCTCCAGGTCATGAACTGGTGCTGGGTTCTGACTAGCCCCCTCCCCACCCTGTGGCTCCTTCTCAGGAAGGCACACAGCATTCACTCTTCAAACAGGGGTCCCTTTACTGGGCCTACAGCTTGGGGAACAAGGACAGTCAGATGAACCTTCATGCCAAGCACTAGGGTAATGCCACAGCCAACCAGTCATTCTCTCTTCACCCACCTGTGGGAAGAGTATGTATTTAGATACAGGATACACCCCAGCTGGGCTAGGTCAGGGCTCATTTAGAGACCAGGCCAGGATCGTCCAGCATAGAGGCACAGTCCAGGGCCAGGATCAGAAATCAGCCTGGCACAGGGACCAATCAGGTAACTAGGGTTGGGCTTGGCCTGGGGCCAAGGTCATAGCTTAGCTTGTGACTAGGACCACTGGCAAGGCTCAGTCTGACACTGGAGTATGGACTTAGTCTTTCTGGTTTTTTTAATATTCATTCATTGGCTGCATCGGGTCTCAGTTGTGGCAGGCAGGATCTCTGGTTGAGGGATGCTATCGCTTAGTTGCAGCTTGTGGCATCTAGTTCCTTGACCCCCGGGTGGAAGTCAGGCCCCCTGCACTGGGTGTTCACAGTCTCAGTCACAGACCACCAGGGAAGCCCCTGTGATGAGGAAAGAGTGTTGAACTAACCCCCTGTGTACGAGCTCAACTTCATCAGCTTCCTAGATAATAAACCATAATTAAAGGCTGTCCAGGTATAAGTGTAATATCTTCATTTACATCATTCTTAACCTTCAAAACCCTCTCATCACTCTTCCCCAAAACTTGTAGTACAGACCCTTTGTCCCTCTGGTAGAAGAGGGAAGACAGGTACAGGGTAAGATGAGCTGCCTCGCCTCTCACAGCAAGTTCAGAAAGAGACAGAACCAGGCAAGAGGCCAGCTGAGCAGGTGCCCAGCCCAGGGCAGTCTGGTGCCCTCACAGCTTCCTGCAGTGATTTGGAGACAAGCCCCAGGTCACCCTGAAACCCACGGGCAGGCGGCAGGCGGGCAGGCAGGCAGCTGGCTGGAGGAGTTGGCAGCAGGGACGTCCTGGATCAGAGCCTTGGGCCACAGCCAAGGCTGTTTAGTTGGGGTGGAGGGTAAGGGTGGCGACTTATTCATCCTCCTCTGCAGCAAGCCCCAGGGCAAGTGCCAGCAATTTGCCAGTCCTGAGTGACAGAATTGGGAACCGCTGAGTGGCCGGGAAAGGTAGGGACCACCCCCACCCTGGTCCTCATGGCCACGCTCAGCCACTGAATGAAATAAGAAATGACGGTAAAGTGACAAAATCGAAAATGTAATTAAGACAGATGGAATCAACCGGCGGGGATGATAAAAGCCATTCCCCAGGCTCTGAGGTTTAAAGCGAGGTCGTGGGATGATCCCATCTTGGCCACACAGCCAGCGGAGAGGTGGCAAGGGCGGGAGCTTGAGGATAGGAGCCAAGCTCCGTGGAGGACAGTGAGCAAGCTGGGCTGCAGCTGCACCGAGAGAGATGTGGGTCGGATACAAGGATGAACTTCCAGGAGAAGCGGGTGGGTAAACTTTGGCATAAATGTGACATCATCTTCTTTCCCCCAAGGACATGTACTTCACTCCTGGACTGACTTGGACACGGGGGCCTAGACGAACTGACCTCTCCAAGATCTGTAGGAATAAGAACAGCTTGATTGTCGAGTGAGGAGTCTGCACAGATGACATTTGGGAAGAGGACACACTGAAGGGGGCTCAGTGTATAGCAAGTCCCAGAGCCCTTCTGCAGGCCAGAATGGGAGGGTGGGAACTCAGCCAGGCCCCATGGAGGAGGATGTCACCGTGCTTGGGTCTGACAGCTCTGAGTGACCCCTTTTTCTCTTTTGGTGTTGCCCCTCACTAGACTAGGAACACAGCAGGTGTGAATTCCACTCCCTGAACCCAGAGGAAGCAGCAGGCGTCCTCCTAGGCTTTCCAGAGGCTCTGATGAACAGAAGCCCAGGGGCCCTGGGAGGAGAAGGAGTTTAGGCCCTCATGGAAGGTGGGGTGTCTGGGATCCAGGGGGAGCTTCACACTAGGGACAAGGGCTCAGCACTGACATCTGGGGCAGGCTTGCTCTGCCAGCCACTACTGAGAGAGCCGGCTCAGCCTTTGCTTTGTGGGACTGCACTGGCCGGCTTTATTGGCCCGCATTCTCCCTGCATCCTCTGCCAGTGCTCTCTGCAGGGCAACAGGCTGGCAGAAAAGGCAGCTTCTTTATGCTTGGTGACCTCCCAGGCTGGTGGCAGAGAAGAGACTTGTCCTCCAAGGCAGTCATTGAGCTCCCATCTGTTGAACATCTACTCCCTGCAAGGGCTAGGTGGGCAGGGCAAGAGAAGCTTAAGAGGTTCAAGGTTTGTTAGGAATGGAAACCTATTCCTAGTAATTAGATATAAGTCACTTGTCATTTAGGTAGTAACCCAAAGTGATAGGTGGTTCACATGAACCACAGGAAGCTGGGGGAGGAGGAATTCTGTGCAGGCCAGAGTCCTCAGTGCAGGCTTCTTAGATGAGGAAGGGCGTGAACCTGACCTTTGCAGGATGAGAAAGAATGACTTGAAACATTAGAGGACCGGAATGCATCCTGGCTGGCTCAGTGCCTAGGTAAATGCACAGAGATGAGAAAGAATATTCAGAAAGAGTTTATTTGAACTTCAGCACAGAACTAAAGTCCAGGGTCGGGTGCACAGAACTAGGAGATCCCAGCAGGTCCAAGGCCACTATGGGATCAAATGTTTCTCTGTGAGTAGAGCTTGTGCCCAGGGGTGCATTCATTTCCCCAAATGGGTGACTCCATCTCCAAGTCAGCTTGAGATCCAATCAGCCAAGGACTCGGGCCTCTTACTCTCGTGTCTATACAACAGGTTCCCCAATCCTGACCTATTCCCCAAGCCATAGAAAATGAAACCACAGACTGGAATAAATGCTCCCCCTCTGCTGTGCCAGTAGTGAAGGATCAAAGTCACTCCGCCCCCGACCATGACCACACAGTGGTGAGATACATGGCGGGAGAGGAGGCCAGCGCCCATGTATCCTCCTGCCACTAGGAGCTGGACTGTGAGCTCCACTGGCCCCAAGGCCTCTATTGCCAAAGAGGATGTAATGGAGACAGGTTGGTCCTGCCATCCCTGGACCATCTTTTATTACAGGACACGTCCTTGTTATAGATACTGAGCATAAAACAGGGCTGGCATCATCCAAGAGATTGGAGAGACGCAGGAGGAGCGCTCCATCATTTCAAGTACACCATCCATCCATCCGTCAGAGGCCCAGCATTTGTGCCTGCAGCTAGAACACTGAAATACCAGGTCAGGATTTATTGCGGGGTGAGGGTGGGGGGCGGGTGTTAAGTCATAATTTATGCCATTCTCTCTCCTTCTTAGGGACAGTCTTTCTGAAACATCTCTATCTCCCTGGCTAGCCATTCCTAATGACCCAAGACGTATGTATCTGCAGCCCCTTTCAGGGGTGTTTTCTCCATTATCTCCCCCAAACTTACCTCGGGGCAGTCCCTGCCTCTGATCTGAGGGTACAGGTCCCCAAAGTACAAACTGAATGATGATGAGAAGATAAGGTCCCTTTGCCTGCTGGATCCCCTGGGGATGTCAGCATTTCAGGGAAACCCCACCGCTTCACCCCTGATGACTCCAAGGGAACAATGGCAACTCTAGGTCCAAACTGTGTAGCTTGGAGAGTTCACTCTCCACACTCTTACCTTCTCTGGAAAATGAAGGGGCCTGATTGGATGAATTCTAAAGCTTCCCCTCACCCCGCCACCAAAAACTGGGTAAGCATGTGTCCTGGAGACCTCAGCTCATTTAAGGCAAAGTCTAGCAAAAGGAGAAGGGCAGCAGAGGATGGAATGGTTAGATAGCATCACTGACTCAATGGACATGAATTGAGCAAACTCTGGGAGATAGTGGAGGACAGAGGAGCCTCGCGTGCTGCAGTCCATGGGGTCACAAAGAGGCAGACACGACTTAGGGACTGAACACAACAACTAGCAAAAGGCAGGCCTCCCAGCCTTCTGGAGAGAAGTTAAAGTCCAGGATCGTCACAGGGGCTGTGAAGATAATGCTTCGTCACCCCTCATCTTAGGAGGATACCAAAGGGAGCTGTTCTTTTCAGGAGGGCAGTACAGGGGCTTCAGCGCTGGTTTCTGCCCCTCTCTTTCCCTCTGCTCTCTTATTCTCTAACTCTGCCTCTCTTTTCATTCTCATCTGATTTATGCTTGCCTTGAACTTTGCCATCCTGCTTCCAACAAACTGCTTATTTCAAACTACCTTTTGCCAGACTGCAAATAACCCCAGTGTTGACCCAGATGCAAACCAAAGCCCCAGTTTCCAAATTTTGATTGGTCTTATGGATATTTAATGGCCTCGGAGGAGCATGTCTTAGCAAGAAACCCCCTCGGACAGGCAAAATTGTTGGAGAAACATTCTTGAACGTGGGCAGAGAACATCGAACATTCTTAGAAGCTAGGAACCATGCTCACTCTAATTTCCTCACTCCACTTTGCATTCTTTCAAGGTTTAGCTGGTTCTGTCCAGAACCATGAGCTCCAGGGCCCTTTCAGAGAAAGCTGACTTGGGATGGAGTTGTGTGAGGTAAGGATTCACACTGAGGAAATGTTGTGTCTCCAAACACACGTCTTAACAGAACAGGTAAGTAACACGGTTGTGAAACAGCACTGTCTTTTGATCAGATATACAGATTTTAAAAAATGTTTTTGAATCTGAAATATCTTCACCTAGCCTGGAAAGGAAATACATTAAAGCTATACAGTGAAAGGTTCCCTTTCATTCCCATCTAAGATCCAACCAGTTCCTATGCCCCCAGCTCCAAACTGCTACTAATTTCTTATGAAGTCTCCCAGACTTTCCTTATGTCTGTTATAAACAAAAGTAAATATACATTCACATTTCTCCCCTATTTTTCACCAAAGTTAGTATCCTTTACCCTATAGTATCCTATATAGTATACTATCCTATACTAACTTTCACCAAAGTTAGTATACTATATCCTATATAGTGTCCTATCCTATTCTACTCCTTTCTTATTTCACCTAATGAGATATCTTGATCTTTTTATTTCTTAGAAAGTCCCTTCATTCATTTTCACAGCTATACAATATCCCATTGCTGACTTTATGTAATTCAAAAATCTTTCTACATCCAAACACATTTTGAAGTGGTTTGAAGGAGACCATGCAGCTTCCCTGGTGGCTCAGGGGGTACAGTTTCTCCCTGCAATGCAGGAGACCCGGGTTCAGTCCCTGGGTTGGGAAGATCCCCTGAAGAAGGGAATGGCAACCCACTCCAGTTTTCTTGCCTGGAGAATCTCATGGACAGAGGAACCTGGTGGGCTACAGTCCATGGGGTCGCAAAGAGTCAGACACGACTGAGCGACTGAGCATGCATGCACGAAGGAGAACATGCCCTTCCTGGAGGATGTTTGAGATAAAAGATCAACATGACTCATAGCAGAGAGTCTTCAGTTTACCTAAGAATGGGCTTGGGATGCAGAAGTCATGCTTCCCCACCCCCACACCTCTCCCAGAGGCTTATCCAGTAGGTCTGAGATTGGACCAGCAAGCTGCACTTTAGCAAGTTGATTCTGTTCCAAGCATCTACAGCCCTTTCTTTGAGAAGCTCTGGTGAATGGGAAAGGAAGCAAGAACTACATCCTCTGCTGAAAATATTGAGGTTGTTGCAATTAATCATTAAATTTAGCTCCAAGGTTCCTGGCAGCTCAGACCAAAGTGGAACCAAAAGGATATAGTGTTCTCCCTGCCAGAACAAAAGGCCAGTTTTTCAGGAGACATAAACACATCTCTGGCACTAAATTCTAAGCAAAATTTATCATGGGAGCCATCACTGATGGGACATTGAGCTGCACAACAAGCGGCATCTTTCCCAAAAGCCACAGAAAATGCAGGGAAACATTCTTCAGAGTTCCTCTGCAGAAGTTGTGGCCTGGCCCCAAGCTCCAGACAGTCCAGCTCAGGACACTGTTCCTGCAGGAAGCTCAGCCAACGCTGGCCAGAGGGAAGAAAGAACAGGCCACCTGAGAGTGAATGTCCAGAACATTTGTGCCATGGTCAGAGAGTCTGAATGGAGAAGCTCAGTGCGACTGAGGAGAGAAAACCAGAAGACGCACTCCCTGGGCTTCTGAACCCAAGGTAAGGCAGGACCTCCGTCCTCGGTCCCTGGGCCATGACCAGTATGAGGAAAGAGGCCTCTCACCTTACCCTAAGAAGCTCCTGGAACAATATGGTGGGAGGGAGGAGTGGATGGACAGCTTTTTCCCCATTTTCCCCACCTGTAACTTTGAGCATTTCTCAAGTCTTCAGCAAACGGTGTCACTTTCTCATTAAGAAACATACAACTCAGGAATTGAGACACAGTGAACGCTCAGTAAATATTGGCACTGATGATATGGGTAGACGGGGAGGGGCAGGAACCAGTGTGCTCCCCATCCTGCTGTCCTTGGTATATCTTGAAAATCCCCAGTGTTTTGTGGATTCCAAGGGGACAAATCAAAGTATGTCCGATATCCTAAATATGATCCCTTAACCCCAACTTCTGTCTACTCAAACTTGTTATTCAGCTTCCCAGTTGTATCTGACACTTTGTGACACTGTGGACTGCAGTACATCAGGCCTCTGTGTCTCCCACCATCTCCCGAAGTTTGCCCAAGTTCATGTCCATTGCATCAGTCATGCCATCCAACCATCTCATCTTCTGACACCCTCTTCTCCCTCTGCCCCCAATCTTTCCCAGCATCAGGGAATTTTCCAATGAGTCAACTGTTTGCATCAAATGACCAAAATACTGGAATTTCAGCTTCAGCATCAGTCCTTCCAATGAGTATTCAGGGCTGATTTCCTTTAAGATTGACTGCCTTCTCAAACTTAGGCAGACCAAAACGTAAAGCCATTTTCTCCTCTTGGCTCACCCTCACTCCGAACTGGACAATGACCTCGGTATCGTGATTGTCACCAGGATGCCCAGAGACCTGAGGCTATGGCTGAGTTGGAATAGATGAGGACACATCTCTAGGGGGTATTTATCAGATGAAGCTGTGATCTGGACAGATTTTATTCTTGTCCCCATGAGATGGCAGAGAACTAAAGAATTACAGTGAGGACCGCTAGTTCTATACCAAATCCATTCTCCTCCCTCCATAATGATAAAGTTGTAGCTAGCCATGTGGTTGTCAGCAAGGACTACATTTCCCAACCTCTGTGCAACCAAGTGCAATTGTCAGACCAAATTCTCACCAATAGTGAATGCAGTATACCCCATTTCCAGGCCTGGGCCACAAGCCCATACTCAAGACATGCCTCTGACTCAGCTACAGCCAAGCAGGTAAATACAGTGCCCTAAAAAGTAGTTCTTAATATTTTAGAGTACCTTAGTTATTTGGGGGCTTCCCTAGTGGCTCAGTGGTAAAGGGCCCACCTGCCAATGCTGGAGACTCAGGTTCAATCCCGGGATAGAGAAGATCCCTTGAAGAAGGAAATGGCAACCCACTCCAGTATTCTTGACTGGAAAATTCTATGGACAGACGAGCCTGGTGGACTACAGTCCACAGGATCACAAAGAGTCAGACCCAAGTGAGCATGCATGCATACAATCACAATGGTCCTTAAAAGTAGAAGCAGGAGGCAAATAAGTCGATGTCAGAGTGCTGTACTAGAAAGACACAACCAGCATTTCTGGCTTTGAAGATTGGAGGAAGGGGCCATGAACAAAAGAATGAGGACAGATTCTAGATGCTGGAAAAGGCAAGGAAGTAGATTCTCCCCTAGAGCCTCCAGAAGGGAACACAGTCCTGTCAACACTTTGATTTTAACCAGTGAAACCTGCACCAGACATCTGACCTCCAAAACTGTAAGAAAATTAACTGTGTTGTTTTAGGCCACCGGATTTGTGGTACTTTACCATGACAGCCCTAGGAAACGCACAGGCTTGGGAACTGTTCTCTGAGTAAGGCTGATCTGGCCTCCAGAGCCGGGAGCTCCTTGAGGGGGGTTTGTCTCCTCCACCTCCCCCACAGCACCTGGTTTGGGGCGGGGTCCTGAGACGCCCACACAGTAAAGTCATATGTGTATGGCTGTGTGTCCTTTCCTGCTTTCTGAAACAAAAGACAAAGACCATGTTGGGATACCTCTCATCACTGACTCCTACAACTGAGCGCTGACTGTCCAGAGACAGGACTTCATTTTAGGCCTAACCTGAGCCTTTATTCTACTAATCATTTTAGAAAAAAACCTTGACCCCTAGAGTCGAGATTGCAGTATGACTGACACGAACTAGCCCTGCTCCCATGGCCCAGCGTTTCATGTCCATCAAGGCCACTGGGGACATTGAGGAAGTCTTTTTTTTTAAATAAATTTCTAGATTTTTTTTTAAGTTTTTTTTTTCCAATTAAAAAAATATTGGGTTATTTTGGTCATACCGCATGGCATGTGTGTGTGTAATCTTAGTTCCCTGACAAGAGATTGAACCCACACCCTCTGTATTGGAAACGGGGAGTCTTAACCACTAGACTCACTGCCAGGGAAGTCCCTACAGAAGTCTTCGAGGGAGACTGCTGCTCTGTCAGAATATGCTCCAAGCTGGGGGTGGGGAGAGGCAGGAAAAAGTCAGGATAAGATCCAGGCTCCCTCTGGAGGCCCGTCTTCAGAAGTGGATGTGAGGGCAGCTTGTGGACCTGGGAAGGGCATCTGGCCTCTGGAGAAGGAAGCAAGCTTGACCAAGGACTCTGGACATATGGAGGGCTCTGCTGAGTAAGGGGTTGTGTGATGGAAAAAAGCAAATATCTACAGGTAAGGAGGATTTACACAGAATCCTCACTGACTCTCCAGCCTCTGTTCCCAAAAGGAGCCCATCACCTCACTGGCACTCCACTCAAGAAGCTGCCCTGAGCCCACAGTGGGCTGCAAGCCCTCCCAAGTGCTCTCTTCTGGGAAGACCTCGGTGATCTCCCAGCTCTCTTGGTGTTCACACACTGACCCCCTTCAGCCTGCACCCCCTTGCTGCATCTCCTTGCTCGCTGACCACTCTTGTCTGCCCACCCAAACATGACCCTCCTGAGGACAAAGCCCTATTTCTTCCTGAAAGCAGGCACTCATGTCTAAGCAGGAAGAACTGGAAATAAAGGATGACATTAGTTGGCAGTTGTAAAAAAGGTAAAACCACTGTAGTTGGTACCTTTGCTGGCAGACTAGAAAGTTGGTGGGAACACGAACCCTGAGCCAAGTGCAAGGGCAGAAACTAGGAGCCCTGGGATTCAGACTCAGCCTTGCCAGGGTCTCCCAGTGTGACATCAGGCACGTCCCTTTACCATCACCTGTGCAGGCTTGGCTTCCTTATCTTTAAAACAGAATTATAAATCCATCCATGTTTAACCATGGGAGATGATTTATGAGAAGGGCCTTAAAAGCATCGGAGATTCTTTTCAGCCCTGAAATTGAAACAGGCAAAAGGAATGGACCCTGCATAACTGAGCCAAAATGAGGAGAATTACATCAAGCTAAGGACATACTGATTAAATCCAATAATCCTCTAGCAAAGTGGACTCCTGGGGCCAAAATGGAGGGATGGGATGTTGGAACCAAGGAGAGAGGAAGCAGTAGAGATGTGCTGTCTTATCCATCTGGTCAAACAGCCCTGGAGACAATAACTATCTGGAATGGCCCCTCAGAGTTCCGTGTTTGGGACCAGCAGGCCGGGTCTTGATCAGAGAGGGATGAACCCAGCCTGTCAATCATTTACACTTTAGTGTGAATTCTATAGCCACTTTACTCCTCCCTAAGGGGTTAATCTGTCAGCCTGAACCCTCTAGGCAAATGCAAGATTCTGTCCCAGATATCACAGTGAAAAGAATCGGTCATGGAGCCTTCAACTACACAGCCACTGCTCTCTCAGCTCGGTTCAGTCATCCCTGAATCGCAGAAATGTGCAAATGGTCCTTCTTGCCCCTCTCACAAGCATAAGCAGTGAATGGCCATGCCCAGGAAGTAGAAAGATCCCATCCTTAGTGGTGTCAAGCCTTGGACCAGTTCCTTGACCAGGAATCAGCCTTCTGAAGTGTGCGTTAATGACAAGTTAATGACAAGTTCCCTCATAAGCTTGGATTCCAAGATTCTGTGTCAAGGACACACACACAGATGCTCTAAGGCCCTGTTGCCTTTTCCCCAAAGGGGGCGTTTTACAATCCTCCCTGGGTGCCCTGACCTATTTGCATAGGGTTACTTCCTGGGAGAACACTGGGGCTGCAGGCCTGACGCTTGAGGCTCACTCTGTAGGCACCCTGGAAAAGACCCTGGAGCAGCCAACTCCCAGGTAGCCGGTTTGCACAGCATTCCGCTAGCCCTGAGAGGAGTTCAAGGGCAGAGGGAGGGCCAGCCTGGACTTGCCACTTTCCCATGCCCAAACCCCTCAAACTGCAAGGGGTGCATTTTCCTTCCTTTGGAAACAGAAGGGACTGGTAGCTTCTCCACCATTCTGGCATTGTTTGAACGGGAGTTCATGCCAGAGAGGGCCAAGGTGGAATGAAGGAAGGAGCTAACATTCAGAGACATAGTGAAAGACAGGGAAGCCTGGCGTGCTGCAGTCCGTGAGGTCACAAAGCATCAGACATGACTTAGCAACTGAACAACGACATTTAGAGAGTTCCTACCCTGTGCTCAAAACTGAGGGAGCACTTTATAAGCATTCGTTCATTCTTTTGATCATTAAGTCATTCACCAGTTACTTCAGCAAACACGTAGTAAACATCCACCACACCTTAGGCCTTGTCCTGCCTTTAAGGAGTCCACAGGATAACGAAAGATACGAAGGTTATGTCATTACCTCTCACAAAATCCCTATGATGAAGGTACTATTCTTCCCATTGTACAGATGAGGAACCTGACGAGCAGAGAGGTTAAGCAGCTGGCCCAAGTTTACACAGTGGCACATCGGGGAAACAGCTTTGGTTTTTGATTCTTTACTGCGACCCCCTCCTGCAGTGTGTCTGTCCTCATATGTAAAGTGGGGGTGCAGCTCCCTATTTGCAGCATTCCTACGAAGACTAGGTTAGAGGCACAGGACATTCAGCGCTGCCGTGACATGGATGTGCAGTAAGTGGTTCATGGCGCAGAGGCTCTTGTGGCTCCAAGCCCCGTGTTCTCTCGTATGTTTGTTGGAGACAGGCTGCCACAAAGCTGTACTTAACAGGAGCGCTGGAAGGAAGGAGGCAATTAAAGGCTTGGGAAAGCCCGGGTTCTGTGAGCAGCAGATATTTATCAGTCTGTCACCAGGTAATAATTGAGCACCAGTTGTGTATCCTCAGGATCTGAGAAGGAAATGAAAGTCCCAGAAGATAAAATCCTTACCCTCAGGGAACTCTCAGCATGGTTATGGAGGTAAAACAGACACATGAAAGAAACCACAGAGGTCAGAGGCCTGGCTACGAGTTCACAGCATAAGTACTATAGGAACCCAGAGGTGGGCATGGGTAATCAGAAAGCTTCCTGGAGAAGAAAAACTCGAGCTCAGCCCTCAAAGGATCTAGATGGGTGAAGAAGAGGGGCTGATAAGAGGATATTAAGCAAGCTCAGCCACTGGGCATGATGTATTTTTTAAATTTTTAAATGACTATAGACTTCAAGAAGTTGCAAAAATAGCATAAAAATGTCCTTAAGTACCTGTCACTCAGCTACCCCAATGGTATGGAGGAATATAGGGACAATTATAGTGATTTCAAAACCAAGAAATTGATGTTAGCACAATACAATTAACTAGACTACAGACCCTCCCGAGATCTTACTAGTTTTCGCCAGGATTCACTTTTTGTATATGTGTATGTATGGTTGTTGTTGTTTGTTATTTAGCTGCTTAGTTGTGTCTGACTCTGCAACCCCATGGACTGCAGCACAGCAGGCTTCCCTGTCCTTCACCATCTCCTGGAGTTTGCTCAAACTCATGTCCATTGACTCAGTGATGCCATCCAATCATCTCACCCTCTGTCACCGCCTTCTCCTCCTGCCCTCAATCTTTCTCAGTATCAGGGCCTTTTCCAATGAGTTGGCTCTTCATATCAGGTAGCCAAAGTATTGGGGTTTCAGCTTTAGCATCAGTTCTTCCAATGAATATTCAGAGTTGAATACTTAGGATTAACTGGTTTTATCTCCTTGCAGTCTAAGGGACTCTCAAGAGTCTTCTCCAGCACCACAGTTTGAAAGCATCAATTCTTCGTTCCATAAGTTTATTGCATGTATAAATCTGTATTACCACCACTACAATCAAGATACAAAATGGTTCTATTACCAAAGAGAAGCTCCCTTGAGGGCACAACTTGAATGGCCCCCATTATAATGCTCATAGGCACCAAGGACGTGACAGCCCCTGTGCTCTGCTTGCAGATTGGACAGTCTACTTATCCTGTCCGGCTCTGCCCAGTGAAGGGAAGTTAAGGCGTGGGTATCCAGGGGCAGATCTCCTGGTCTTGGCTGCAGCCCCCATACACAAACCCTCTGTGAAGAGGCTCATCTTGCTACTTTCTGGCAGAAGGAGAAACTGAAACTCTGCAGACTTGGTCCTCCCCAGGTGAGGCTAGGACAAGCTCCCTGTTATTCAGCACCACGGATAGATCCAGGGTGCCTGAGAAAGCAAAGGTTTATGAAGATAAAAGAAAGGACTGGGTGCGTCTCTGGGTCACCTCTTACTGGAGATGGACCAGCCCTGGGTGAATACTGACTCCCTTGCCTCAAGGTCGCAGAGCAGGGAAGTGAGAGGACATTTCAGGAGCGTGGATCTCTGCTTGCCTGACTCCTCTCTGTTATTCAAGCCTCATCCTAAGTCTCTTGTTCTGAGAATCTCTCCTTGACTTTCCCACCTTGCTGGCTCCCTTCTCTGAATTAATTTACCCCAAGATCTGGCAGAACCACCCAAGACAGCCTGGGAGCACACCGTGTGCTGCTCTCCGCCGGCTCCCACATATGAAGCGGCACCCCTACCCAGAATGTGATGCCTTGAGACAGGACCAACTTGTCCTTTACTTGTCTCTTCTGAATTCTCCCCTTATCCTCCTACTCATTGCAGATCCACACAGGGCTAGGCACTCAGATTCTTTCTGTATGACACATTAGCCAGAGGATGACTTTGTCCTCAGCTTTTTCCTTTCACAGTCCCATCCTGGGCACCTCTTCTATCTGGCATTGTTGGTACAGGGAGTAGAGGGGAAATATTCAGACTTTAAGTTGCCTGCCAGAACTCCTCAGTCCAGTTTCCTTCTCTTTCTCCCATAGGCTGTAGGACCCCTGCCCCCATGAAACCCTCACCCATGGTCTTTATTATGTCCGGTTGTTGTCTCCAGTCACCTCTCCCATTGGCATCAGTGAGAAACCCTGCCATGGAGGCTGTGCGGCACCACCCAGATGGCCCTTACAGGACTCACTCTCACAGTTGATGGGAGGTGCTTGTCTGACAGCTCTCATCTCTCCACTGTCTATGGGAATTGTCTCTGAAGAAAGTGTCCTTGTCCAAGATCACATTCCCTTCCCAAGGCAGTCAACACCCAATTACTGGTCAATGACACAGTATAAAGGCCCAGCTCCTTAACCCCAGCTCAAGACAACTCTGAAGGATCATTCCGGCATCAGAGCTCCTGCAGAATCAGCTGAGACTATCACTGAGACTGCCTTGCAGCTCAGCCTCTCCCTCTGCCCAATCCTGCTCCCTTTCCTCCTCGACAAACATTGGCCCTGAGGCCATTCTCCAATAAATTTTCTGCATATTAACCATTTCAGAGTATGCTTCCAGGTGAACACAAACTAAAATCTTGGCCCCATGGGATTAGGCTTCCTACTGATACCCCTGCACCATCTGACAACTCAGACCCAGGCCCATTAAGGCGCAGTAGAGCCACCTTGCATATCAATTTTTCCCCAGTTTTCTAAAGACTGCTCACTCCACTTTCAATGACAGCCCTCAGTCTTACTTCTAGCAGCAGGCCTTCCCTGATGTTCTCTGGGTCACCTGCCATAGTCAAATGGGCTTTGAATGCAAGAAGATCAGGGTTTGGGTCTCAGCTCCCCCACTGAGCAGCTAGGTGAACCTGGGTTCATTACCTAATCTTTTCAAGTCACTATTCCCATGTCAGAAGCAGAAATTATAATAAAAAACATCACAGGCCTGTTAAGAGGATTAAATGATGCAACATAAGGAAACCTGTTTAGCACAGTACCTGGCATATAAAAATGTGCTCAACATATATGAATTTTCTTTCCTTCTTCTTCTGGGTCTGGGACACTTTCCATATAACTGCCTATTAACAAATTTTAGTTAACCCAGTACTGAGCATCACAAGCACAGGGGTGGCACAGGTCTATAGGAAAAGTTTCAAATTTTCCATGTGCCAGAGCAGGGGAGTAGGTGATGGTCAATCAACTCAACTCTCCTTACATGCTAGCCTTGATTTTGATGCTGCTGGAAAATTCTTGGCAGCCAACGAAAATTCTTCACAGCACAAGGAATAGCAGGCATCTTCATTTTGCGCTAAGGGGAAATGGAAGCCAGCCAGACTTCCTTTTATACCTGGCTGGAACAGGGGCTGTGTTTCCTTAAGACACAGGACCAGCCGTTTTTCCCAAGCAGCAGGGAAATGGGTTGGAGCGAGGGTGGTACCTGAGATTATGGCTGCTTGGGCCACACTGCTGGGTGCTGGCTGAGAGCAGGTAAGCAGATAAATCAGCCTGTTAAGATCATTTTGTGAAAGTGCAACTTGTGCTGAAATAATAGCACCAAGAATCCAATTTTCCAACGACTGTCTCTTCCCAAATGCAAGGAGCCTCTGCTCCCCTCCACTGTCTCCCTGCTCCCTCAGCCCAATCCGTCTCCCCGCTCCTCAGGTGAGCAGAAGAGGCCCTGACCTCCTCAGGCTGAGCCACCTTCTCAGAGCAGCATCCTTGAGTGAGCTGAGTGTGCATAACAGGAGCTGGAGGGGGCGCAGGAAGCCTGGGGCAGGAAGCCACGGACCCCAGGCACATCCCAGCTCCAGCTGGGGCCTTTCTGTCAACCTTGGCCCAGCACATGCCGTCCTCAGTGACACTTGCACTGGGCTCAGAGAATGCTGAATTCAGCCCCAATTAAGGGGCCATCTCATGGCAGGCTGCCGGCACCGGCAGCTGCTATTTTGGGACTTGGTGAAGACACAATCTTCTCTCTCTCTCCTCCTCCATCTCTGCTCTGTTTTATTTCTCCTCTCTCTCCTCTCTCCATTTCCATTATCTCTCTAGGTTTTTCTACCTGACTCTGCACGTCTTTTCCTCTCTTGGCTTCTCTGTCTGTTGGTCTCCCCGTCTCTGTGACTGTATCTCACTCTACATTTCTTATCAAACCAATTTGACAAACACTCCCACTGCTACTGCACCAGGCCCTGTGCTCTGGGGAGAAAATGAGGCACAGTCTCCTGCTCTGGAGGAGCCCTGGGTGTGCTCTGCCTTTATCATTCTCCCCACCCCCTCTGCATCTTAACCAGAGTTTAAGACACTCCCTCCACCCAGGAACTCCAGGTCTTCAGAGGGCCACCTCCTGGTCCTTGTGCAGTTTCTGAATCCCAGGACCTCTCCCCTCCTAGGCTTCCAATTCTAGCAGCAAAACCCCTGGCATGGCTCAGGTGGGTCTATGGCAGAAAATGCTCCAGGATGTCCAAGAGGCAGAAGGCCATGCTGCCCACTATCCTGGGCCTGAGCAGACCTGGCCCAGGGCCTGCAATGTAGGATTGCTTGATCTCCCTGGCCAGACCAGTAGGACATGACCTTGTCAACCAAGAGGCCAAGTATTCGTAGATCAAAGTCTCTTCCTTCCAGGGGAGAAGCTCCCCTAAAGGGCCCCTGATCAGTACCACACTGGGTTTACCAGGATGTCTTATCTCTAACCTCTCTGCCTTACAAAATGCTAGGCCCAGCTCACTTCTCCCCTCCTGATCACCCAGCCCCTGCCACCATCTCCTGCCCCAGCCTCAGAAGCCTGAACTGGTCCCAGGTCTCCAGCCCTGGGACCTGCTGGCTGGATTTATCCTGATCTGTGTCCTTTGATGCAGGGTGTGGGGCAGGGACATTTAACAGGATACACCTGTGAACTCTGCAAGGCCCTTCCCCTCATGGATTTCTCCCTTCTGGGGCTTCCCCATGGACTAGGAATTGAGGGTGTGTGATAACTTCTTATGCACATTATTGAATTAATGAATTAAAAAAAAATTACCACCTATGATGTGCCAAGGGATTCACAGACCAGCCTCTGAGGTTTATTAGCACCATTCTAGAGCTGAAGGAACTGAAGCCCAAAGAAATTCCCAAAGTCAAATGATAGGAACACAGGCTTCCTGATTCTGCAGCCTGAGCTTGTTCCAAAGCCCAGCTCCTCCTGATGAATAAAAGAAGGAAAGAAAAGACTTCGACAGAACATGGTTCTTCCCCAGGGAATTCTTAATTTGAGATCCAGGGGCCTCACTGCCCTTAGCAGTCTGGGCCACCTGCACACTGAGCCAGTCTCAGGCTCTGGCAGAGTGGAGAAGCCCTTGCTCTGGGCCAGCGGGGCACAGTTAGTGACAAATTTGACAAGTTCTCAAAGGGAGCCCAGGAGCCAGAGGACACCGTGGGGGAGGAAGGGGTGCTCCTTGAGCCAATATCAGCCGAAGGTAAGGGGAGAAGGCACCAAAGGCTCCCTGGGGGGCTGAGACTTCCACTTCTGGTGGAAAACAGGAGGTTGGCCGTCCAGGACTGTCTTCGAAAGCTCCCCTTGGAGTGGACAGGGAACCTGGGTCCTCCTTGGTGATCAGTCAGTCCCCTCAGGCCTGGGGCATGAGTGAGGTGTCTGGAGCAGGTCTGGGAAGTTGCTTTGACACCCCCTTTCCTTGGTGGCTTTTTCAAGACCCCTCTGCTCTTGGTCAGCAGTGCTGTCAACGGCAGGATGTGCGCAGTGAAGAAGCAGGGGTGGGGAGGACGGGCTGTGCCAAGCTGCTCCAGAGGAAGGCCAGGCCCCCTGGGTGGGTGCTGTGCAGAGTCAGGGCCCTGAAACCTGTCAGCAGCCCAGGCCCAGCCCAGGAGGCTAGAGCCCTGACCTCTGGGGGACCCTGGCTCCCAAGCCACCCTAGCCTAGGTCCCATGACTTCTAACCAGTGGGCAGTCTCTAGAGCTGTAGGGGGTCCCAGCCCCTGAATTCCGGGCCCAAGATGACTCAGGCCACCAAGCCCAACAGATTCTAAACCACCCCCTCTTCTTGGGTTCTACTACCTCTGCTCGGATCAGACATTCCTCACGTGACCCCTGGACTGCTGTGTATATGCTCGTTCAGCCTCTGTTCAGCCCCATCCACTGCAGGGCCAGCTTTCCAGCTCAACTTCATGACCACCCTCACCCTGCACCAACACCCACGGTACAGTGACAGGGTCCCTGTAACCTCTCCAGGCCCATCCACACGCTCCCCAACATACCTCCTGGGTTCAGCTTCACACAGACATGGCCGTTCCCTCCCGCTCTCTTCTGCTCCCTCCTGCTCTCTCCCGTGCTATGCCCTCTGCACAGGACAGATTCTCCCAGATCTGCCTAGAACTACTGGTCCGCTTCTAGTCCTTTTAGTCCACTTCTAGATGCCACTGAAGCTCTACCTTCTTCAGGAAGCCTTTCCTAGCCACCAGGCTAGGCCCAGTAATGCCCCTGGTCTCTCTTTGTGCCCCATGGTCTTGTGTCTTGGTCCTTGCTAGGTTGTCACTGCTGGAAGGAGTGTCTCCTTCAGAGAACTGGGCATCCTGGAGGGCAGGGGGTATCTCTGATTCACCTCTGTGCTCCACAGCCCAGCATGGTGGGATGATTAAAAAACAAAAACAGCAGGCAGCCACTCACTAGATCCAGTCATCTGGTTGAGGTGACAACACAATACACACACACACACACACACACACACACACACCCCTACCTGAGCCCTCAGAGGACCAAGAAGTTGAGAGCTAAGCCATCACAGAGTGTTCCCCTGAGAAAGCAGGATTTGAACTAGGTCCTGGAGGCTTGCTCTGCTCCTGTCCAAGGATGCAGGTGTGGGTACTTGTACCAAGCAAGGCTGGATGGAAAATGACTATGGTGGATCACATTCATGGCCCCAGTGCTTTACCCACCCCCCCGCCCCTTGTCCATGCCCTTTACTGAGTGATTCTGCATTGTTCTTCCCCATCCTCCCCTGCCCCTGAGAACAGCCATGACTTGCCTGAGCCTATGGGATGCCAGCAGGCTTGAAATGTGCTTTGACACCAGAGCCTGCCTTCTTGTGCTCTGCCATCACCGTGACAACACACCCCCCACTAGCCTACTGGAGGATGAGAAACGTGGAGCAGAGCCAAGTCATCATAGTCACCCCAGCCAAGGCTAATCTAGGGCAGTCAGTGGCCAGCCAACCTCCAGACATGTGAGTGAGCCCAGCTGAGACCTGAAGAACCACTCAGCAGAGCCCAGCCAAAACTGCTGACCCACAGAATAGTAAGTTAAATGCTTATTATTTCAAAACACTGAATTCCAAGGGTTTGTTACACAGCATTATTGAGACTATACAGTGACTGAGGCTAAGGAGATGAGCCTAGGAAGATGAGTTTATCCATAATAGTGTCCACAGTGGGCTGGTTATTAGGGAGTCTGAGTAGAGTCCCCCTTTCCTTCGGCATTTCCCACTGCCCTCACATTTCCAGCCACCTTGGGCTTCGTGAGGCCTCACACATTTACTATATCTCTGCACAACCTATTCCCTCCTCCTAGAATGCCTGTTCTGTCTTGTCCTCTTTGTATCCTGTTTTTCCTTCAAGGTCAGGTCATACTCTAGAGAGTTTTATGGATATACAGCCTCCTAGCCACCTCAAACCTTTTAGGAACAACACAAGGTGTAAGTGAGTAAAATTCCCTCCTTCTCTCTGTCCCTCCCCGCATCCCACGGTAGTCTGCCTCAGCTTTTCTGTGGCACAGTCATTAACTCATGCAGCTCTGCTAGTTTCTGAACAGTAAGTAGGTCCTGCCCGGCCATAGAGGGAGCAGGCCTCCAGGACTCCCAGATCTCACAGAGGCTCATCAGAGTTTCTGATACTAAGAAGCATCTGGGAAGGGGGCAACGAATAGCGATGAATACACTTTCCAGCTTTTGATTTTCAAACAATGTGACATGATCCATTGTAAAGGAAAAAAAAAAAAAAAACAAACCTGAAATCCAAAGACCTATTTTCAAATGGGCAGAAGACCTAAAAAGACATTTCTCCAAAGAAGACAAAAACAGAGACAATAGGCACATGAAAATTTGCTCATCTCTGTTAATTATTAGAGAAATGCAATTCAAACAGTGAGGCACCACCTCACACTGGTCAGAATGGCTGTCATTAAAAAGTCTAAAATAATAATTGCTGGAAAGGGTGTGGAGAAAAGTGAACCTTCTTACACTGTTGGTGAGGATGTAAACTGGTGCAGCCACTATGGAAAACAGTATACACGTTCCTAAAAAAAAACTAAAAACAGAGTTGCCATATGATCCAGCAATCACACTCCTAGGCGTATATCGAGACAGAACTATAATGCCAAAAGATGCATGCATCCCTATGTTCACAGCAGCGCTGCTCACAATAGCCAAGACACGGAAGCAACCTAAATGTCATCAACAGATGCACAGATAAAGATGTGGTATAAATATACATACAATGGAATATTACCTGGCCATTAAAAAAGAATGAAATAAGGCCATTTGCAGCAACATGGATAGACCCAGAGACTGTCAGCCTAAACGAAGCAAGTCAGAAAGAGAAAGACAAATACCATATGATATCACTTATACGTGGAATCTAAAATATGACACAAATGAATATACCTGTGAAAAAAAACAGACCCAGATATAGAGAACAGACTGTGGTTGCCAAGTGGGTGGAGACTGCAGGAGGGAAGTGCTGGGAGTTTGGGATTAGCAAATGTAAACTATTCTATACAGAATGAACAAGGTGCTACTATACAGCACAAGGAACTCTACTCAATATCTTGTGATAAACCATAACAGAAAAGAATATGAAACCGAATATATGTGTGTGTGTGTATAACTGAGTCACTTTGTTGTATAACAGAAATTAAACACAACATTGCAAATCAACTATACTTCAATAAAATTAAAAAACAAAACCAAAAAAAACCCCAAAGATCTATTTTCAGTGCTTACCTTGCTCCTCAGCAAGATCATCAAACCAATCAGTTTTAAGAGAGATTAACCCTGAATATTTACTGGAAGGACTGATGCTGAAGCTGAAGCTCCGGTATTTTGGTTATCTGATGCAAACAGATGACTCACTGGAAAAGTCCCTGATCCTGGGAAGGATCGAGGGCAGAAGGAGAAGAGGGCATCAGAGGATGAGATGGCCGGACAGCATCACTGACACAATGAACATGAACTTGGGCAAACTCCAGGAGATGGTGAGGGGCAGGGAGGCCTGGCACACGGCAGTTCATGGGGTCGCAAAGAGTTGAACACGACTGGGCGACTGAACAACCTCGCTCTGTGACACCTGGCCAGGCCCTGACCCCTCCGAGCCTCAGATTCCCCATATGTATAATGAGGGGCTGTGCTGACCCTTCTCCACACTCCCTGCCAATGCTGAGCATCTATGACATTCGTCCGTGTGTCTAGTCCTCTAGCTGCCAGCTCTGGTCTGGTTCCTTCCACCACTCCTCACTGGCCCTAAGTTCAGCATCAGATCTCCCCGCCTGCCAGCAGCCCTGGCCAAACCTTTGGAAGGTGGCTACTGAGTTGGCCTGGCTATTTTTGACTGCCAGCAGCCTTCACTTCCTGAGCCTGCCAGTGAGCTTGGTGTTGGGGGTCATCTCTCCTGCAAGCTTCGCTGGGCAAGTCTGGGTCCCTGCCCATCTGACAGGGGAGTCCTGGCCTGTCTTTAGGAAATACACACAGGGACACGTACACACAGACACACACACACACATGCGCGCTCCTCTCCTGGCAGCTTCTGCTGGGCCAGTGGGAAGGAATGCTGACAGGCTGTGATTGAGTCAGGTGAAAAGAAGAGAAAGGAAGAAAATGAACCAGAGCAAAATTATCCAGAAAGGGGAAGACCCTTCTAGGCCAGCTTATTGAAAACAAGGATGAGAGATTTCAGACAGCAAATCTTCCTGGGATACAGTGCAGGAAGGGAGGAGGCAGGGGCCTCTGAGCTAGATCACAGCCTCTAGGTGAGATCATCCCTTTCTCCAACCTCACCTCCAGCTCATTCTAGAGACACCCAGATTTGTGCCCCTTGGGATACCAGGAAGGAGCCTGGGATGGGAATTCACAGGGTCCTCATGTCCAGGGCTGGGACAGCAGGGTGGAGGGACGCCAGGTCTATACTCATATCCACCCCGCCCCTATGGCTTTCAGATACTGTGATGGGGGCTGATGCGAGACAGAATCCCCAGCTTTGCTTCTCTGCTCCACCTCCTTCCTGGTCTGCCCCCTCTCCAGCAGAGAAGGCTTGAAGGAAGCACAGAAGGGCTGCAGGCAGGCGCTCACTCACCTCTGTACCACCTCCCACCTCACCTCATGCAAGTCAGAGACAGATTAAGAGGCTGAAACTCAAACAAAATCTGAGGTTCTAGCCAGGGCAACTGCCTTAGCACCTCTGCACCCTTGGGAGATCCAGCTTTTCTTTTATATCTGAATGTCTCTTTTGCAGCAGAGGTCATCAAACTCACTCTATCAAATGGCTGCAGGGATGAAAAAGACCTTCTGAATCCATGAGGCCCTATATATATGGAAGATGTTCTCATTATTAAGACCAGAGATTGGTCCCCAAGGAGCGCTGGGTCTCACTGTGGGGGCTCAAGACCCTCTTTGAAGCCTATACTTTGAGGAACACAGCCAGGAGCTGGCCCCAGCCCCTCACCCAACCAGTCAACAGCTTCAGAGCCCCTCTGGGTCCACCCCAGAGTAGGGCTGTCAGGGAGGAAAAGAAGGTGTTCTGGGCCTTCCGTCCTGAAACTCCCACCTAGGGCGTCGATGAAGTGACAGAGCCTCCTAAAGAACAGGGAGAGGCCAGGGCAGGACAGAGTATGAGCAGGAGCTAAAGGGTGGGGCTCAGACGCTCCAGGAAAGGGATAGGGTGGCATGGGCTAGAGGAGCCAAGAGGGCTTCCTGGCAGAAGGGAAGGGCATGAGTTGACCTTGAAGGACATGGCTGCTGCTGCAGTGAGCCTGGGCATGACTGATTGAGCTTCAAGACTCAAAGGCAGGCACACAAAACTCCTTGGGAGGCCACCCATGGCAGTGCTAAGGAAAAGACCCCCAGACACAGGAGTCCAGCTGCAGGGGAGCCAGCAGTGGCTGCAAGGGGATTCGAGCAGAAGCAGGACGTCACTGGTGCCCAGGAGTTTCCCTTCTGCCTTTTCTGTGAAGGAGTGAGCACTGGACTAATGAATGAATGACCCAGAACACAGGCCTGCAGGTGGCTGCCTGCTTCTGCCCTCGGGCCTGATCATAACAGAAGCCCACTACCAGCCCTCAGAGGCACAACTTCCAGTCGTAGCGAGAAGGGGCCAGGGAATCCTGCTCTGTCCACGGATCTCCAGGGTCTGTCAGGGCAAACCGCCCCTCAGAACTAAGCCCTCCACACATCCACAGGCCATTTCAGCTATGTGGGTCCAGTGGCCCCAAAATGGGGATTATTATACCCAATCTAGAGATTGGAAATCTGAGTCCCAGGGAGAAGAAGGGGTTTGACCTGTATCGAGGTCCAGGACTAGGACCTGGCCTTCTGCTCCTCAGCTGAGTCAGTGTAGACAAAATAACCAAATAAGCTGGGTCAGTGTAGACAAGATATCCAGGTTACTTGGGTCAGTGCAGACAACTGGATTACCAGGAGCAAAAGAATCCATTCTGGAATAAAATTCACACTGCGGAGATATACGCTAAGCCCTGTATATGTGCTTATGCTAGGTACTAAGCTGGACACTGCACAGGGCCTCATTGAAGACTCAGATCTACCCACTGGGTTCATGATCCTCACCTGCATGGATGGGGAAGGAATGGAGGCTTGTTTTTTTAGAGCCTGGGGATCTTTTCCAAACCACCTAGGGGGAAGGGCAGAACCTGGGTCTGAATACGGGTCCCTCTGCAGAGCTCTGCATCTTTCAGCACTCTCTGGCAACACCAGACAGTGGCCTGCACTGTCAGGAGCTCTGGGCCAAGGAGGGAACAGCCATGCAGGCAGGACAGGAGTGAGTCCTACTGCCAACCACCACTTCAGTGTGGTTTTCTCATTGCCTCTCCCAGTGCCAGGGCCTGGCACCTCTGGGAACTGGTTCAGAGCACAACACCAGCAACAGCAACAGCTTCACTATTACTTCTGCTTCTACTCCAACTGCTACAGTTTCTATGCTGAGCACTTTACATACACATACACACACAAGCACTCTACAAACACCATCTTATTGGATCTTAAAACAAACCTTAGAGGTCGGTTCTTTTCCATTTTGCAGATAAGAAAACTGAGTCTCCAAGGAGTAAAGTAACATGCCAGTCAATCTCTCAAAGTTGTTCCGTCCACACTACCCCAAGATTTCAGGTGAAAAGAAAGACATCTTACCAACAGTGAGAGTGGTCTGAGAGTGACATGGTCATCTCTGGAGGAGGTGATCCCCCATTGCTGATTTTTAGTGTATGTGCAGAGTGACTGTGTGGATCACAACAAACTGTGGAAAATTCTTCAAGAGATGCAAATACCAGACCATCTGACCTGCCTCCTGAGAAATCTGTATGCAGGTCAAGAAGCAACAGTTAGAACTGGACATGGAACAACAGACTGGTTCCAAATCAGGAAAGTACGTCAAGGCTGTATATTGTCACCCTGCTTATTTAACTTGTATGCAGAGTACATCATGAGAAACGCTAACTGGATGAAGCACAAACTGGAATCAAGATTGCCAGGAGAAACATCAATAACCTCAGATATGCAGATGACACCACCCTTTTGGCAGAAAGTGAAGAGGAACCAAAAAGCCTCTTGATGAAAGTGAAAGAGGAAAGTGAAAAAGTTGGCTTAAAATTCAGCATTCAAAAAACTAACATCATGACATTTGGTTCCATCACTTCATGGCAAATAGATGGGGAAACAGTGGAAACAGTGACAGACTTAATTTTGGGGGACTCCAAAATCACTGCAGATGGTGACTGCAGCCATGAAATTAAAAGATGTTTGCTCCTTGAAAGAAAAGTTATGACCAACCTAGACAGCATATTAAAAAGCAGAGACATTACTTTGCCCACAAAGGTCCGTCTAGTCAAAGCTATGGTTTTTCCAGTGGTCATGTATAGATGTGAGAGTTGGACCATAAAGAAAACTGAGCACTGAAGAATTGATACTTTTGAACTGTGGTGTTGGAGAAGACTCTTGAGAGTCCCCTGGACAGCAAGAGGATCCAACCAGTCCATCCTCAAGGAAATTAGTCCTGAATATTCATTGGAAGGACTGATGCTGAAGCTGAAACTCCAATACTTTGGCCACCTGATGCTAAGAACTGACTCCTTGGAAAAGACCCTGATGCTGGGAAAGATTGAAGGTGGGAGGAGAAGGAGACAACAGAGGATGAGGTTATTGGATGGCATCACCGACTTGATGGACATGAGTTTGAATAAGCTCCAGGAGTAGCTGATGGACAGGGAGGCCTGGTGTGCTGTCCATGGGGTTGCAAAGAGTTGGATACGACTGAGTGACTGAACTGAACTAAACCGAGAGGGGAGGTTGTGCACACAAAAATACTATTTATAGTTGCCTTTTTAAAATTAATATTCAATTTACTAAGGACACACATTTGAAAGCAAAGCTTTTCTTCAGGATTAAGTTCCACTTACTGATTTTATTCTATTTATAAATGTAATGTAATCAGCACAAGACCTTCACTTTTTCTTCAATTAAACTTTGATTAACTCAAGTTGGAAAAACTAAACTCTTAAACAATCAGTGCCATTTACAACTTAATTAAATTTGTTTAAACAATTTCAACTCCATAGGAACGTTTAATATATTTAATTTTCCTAAGTAACTTAAATGTCTAATTGAACAAGTATCTGGTACTCGTAAAAATTGTTGTGAGTCTGACAAATTAAATTTATAAATACAGTGACTTTCACAGTCTTTTAAATTTTGCAGTACTTTTGCAAAATTCGTTAGAGTCTCCCATACCTTTCAATGTAAAACTACACATCTACAGGCTTCTGGTTACAGCTAAGATAGAATAAGCATACTTATTTTCCGCCCTCCCATTGATTATAAATAAAAACCCTGGAAAAGGTACATACAACACTACCTAAGGACTCTGAAAAATAAATAATAGAAGGTGGATTGGAGAGGGAAATAAACACTCAAAGAATGACCAATACGAAGTAAGTTTCTTAAGTATTTTTTCCTCTACCATTTCCCAGCTTAGACTCTAGAAAGCCTGATCCCCAGACTGTGCAGTGGGCACAAACAGAAAGAACTCCAGGAAAACCCTCTTTCTCTTACCAGAGGATTAGGGAGAGGGACCCTGCAGGATGGCAAGTGGGGTGGGGGGTGCAGAATCTCCACTTTTTCCCATTTACTGTCCAGAGAGAGACGTGAGGAAAGCCCTGGTCTTGAGGTTATACTCCTGCAGTGTTGGTGGCACAGGACCTAAAACTCTGAGAGGAAATCCTACTCTCTAGCTGGAGAAACTGAGTAAAGGGCCCTTCTGGGGAATATGGGGGAGATTCTGTTAATTCTTCTTCTCTCTCTTATCTTGCTTTACCCAGAAAGTGAACACAGTCAGGGGAAGTGTGTGACAACATGAAGAGGCTAAAAATCCAGGTTTCTAGCCCAAGGATCAGGAAAAGCACTTCCAGGAGCCATAGAGGGTGAGGTCAATCATGGAGAGCTGAAAAAGAAGCGCTCTTTAAATTGTATATAAAGTCCTGGACTCACTCTTGAGCTGTGCATTCACAGAACTGACCCAAAGCAGAAGGCAGGTCAGGACTTAGGGTCTAAAATAAATAGGATTGATTATACAATATTATATCACATTCAAAACGCCCCAAATAACTCCACATACAAGGAAGTAGGAAAATCTCAGCTACTCTCAAAGGAAAAGATAATTAGCAGATGTTGGCCTCAAGATGATCCAGGTGATGGAATTATCACATGAAGGCTGTTACATCACACTGCATACATCATATAAAACATATCATATATGTTACAACTATAGTTCATGAAGTGAGGAGGAATGATCTTGAAATTAATGGAAAGATAGAAACTCTTAGAAGGAAATGAAACCTATAAACAAGAACCAAAAGAAAACTTTATAACTGAAGATTCAATAACTGAAATAAAAAATTCACTCCATGAGCTCAATGGCAAAATGAAGATGAAGAGGAAAGAGTCAACAAACTTGAAGATAGATTAGTAGAAATTATCTAATCTGAAAAACAGAAAAAAAAATGGGGGAAAAATGAATAGAGTTTTGGGGATTTATAGATAAGAGCAAAATCTCACATTCCTATCTTTGGTGTCTCAGACAGATTGGAACAAAGGCTTGGCACAGAAAAATATTGAAGAAATTATGACTGAACATTTTCCAAATTTGGTGCAAAGACATAAATTTATAGATTTAAACAGCTCAGCAAATCCCCAAAGAAAGACAAATTCAAAGAAAACCTGATTCAAATACATTTTAATCAAACTGCTAAAAAAACAAAGAAAAAGAAAATATTTTTGAAAAAGCCAGAGGAAAGCAATACATTACACATAAAAGAAAGTGAAGTCGCTTAGTCGTGTCCTACTCTTTGTGATCCCATGTAGCCTACCAGGCTGCTCCATCCATGGAATTTCCCAGGCAAGAGTACTGGAGCAGGTTGCCATTTCCTTCTCCAAGAGATCTTCCCAACCCAGGGATTGAACCCAGGTCCTCCGCACTGCAGGCAGACGCTTTAACAAATAAGCCACCAGGAGGGAACATAATTAAAATGACTACATATTTCTTATCAGAAGACACGGAGACCAGAAGACAGAGGAACCCCCATCTCTAAAGTGCTGAAACAAAAGAGCTGTCAACCCAGAATTCTATATTCAGTGAAAATGTTTTTTAAAGGCAAAATAAAGACATTTTTAGTTGAAGGAAAACCAAGAAGATTAATTGCCAGCATGCCAGCTCTAAATGAAATGTAAGCGGAAGTTCTTTAAGAGAGAGAAATGAAGGAATTCCCAGGCAGTCCACTGGTTAGAATCCAGCGCTTCCACTGCAGCGACCCAGGTTCAGTCCCTGGTGGAGGAACACAAGCCAGATGGTAGGGCCCTCTCCCAAAATAAAGAAAGAAAGAAATGATACTAGAAGAAAACTTGGAACTTACGGAATAAAAGAAAAGAAACAAAAATGAGAATATCTGGAAAAAACCCCCAAACAGTAGAAACTAAGCAACGCACTGCTTGCTAAATAACACATGGGTCAAAATCTAGGAGTTTGAGGAGCCGGCAAGCTAGTTCTTGACCACAGGCCATGTGGCTCTCAAAGTTCTTCAGAACCTTGAAGGCCAGGCTAAAGAATTTGGAATTGGCACTGTATTTAATAGATAAGCATTTAAGGATTTTCACACATAAGGCGTATATTTGCAGATACAGGCAGTTGGATATAGATTGAGGGATGGTGGGGCTAGGGAAGGAAAAATCTGTGTTCTGTCCTGCAAAAGAGGCAAAGTAAAAGTAAAGAATCTGGACGTTTCCAGATGCCTGAAATAAGACATTTTAGAAGTAGGCTTATCCCTCCCTTTTCACAGAGGTTATTTTCACACTCTTTCTGGAGTCTACACTTGCTAAGTGAACTGGCTCCAGAGGCAGGAACACGCCTCTGCCACCAGACAGGGGACATTCCGATGACAAGGGCCGTGTAACTCCATAATAATAGGGGTTTCCCAAAGGTTAACTAGCCTGTGACTCTGGACAAGTCACTTAACCTCTCTATGCCTCAATTTGTCCTCTGTACAATGAGGCTAATATCAGTTCCCATAGACTGGGTCGTGACCTTGGGCTGAGCTGCCTGGAGAAAAGGTTGAATGGAGAATTTGGACGCCTGGCTTCTGGTAGCTGCTGTGGGATTCTAGCTGGAGGACGTCTCTCTAGTTTGCAGGGAGACTTGGAGGAAGGCCTCAGCATGACAAGGAGTGGGACTTCTGCTCCAACGGCTTGAAGCAGGGGAGGGGAGGGCACGCAAAACATCCTCTGCAGAGACTTTGATCAACAGTCATGACAGGGACGGCTTCCATCCTCTTTGAAGCAGCGGAAAGATCAATCCTCCTTCTTATCACAGCTTCTCTGTGTGGTGGCACCACGTGCTTCTGCAGCCGCTGCCACTCCGGGAGAGACCAGAGTAGCGGGTGATGCCTGACCCAGGCCTGCTGCTTCCCCTCAACTCCTTATCCACCCCCCGGGATGAGAGGAACCTGGCACTTTCTGGCCTTCACCTAGCCCTACCTCAGAGGGGAGGAGAGGGAAAAAGAACGCCTACACCGCAGAAAGTGAGAGCTTCCTCGACTCCTTCATTCAACTTTCATCAGGGTCCCTCCTCACCTGTACGTCCCCCTTCTTTTGTTCAAAGCCTGGCTTTAAAACATCACATTTTGCTGAGATCTGAACATACGAAGACAGGAGGCAGGGGACTGGATTCTCCTTACAAGTCTGCCTTTGATTTGCTGTGTGACCTTGAGCAAGTTACTTCCCCACTCTGGAGCTTAATTTCTCCATCTATGAAGCAGAGTTGCTGTAAGCGTTTTTTCAGCTTTCAGTTTACAACTCTGTGATCAAGACCAGCCTGTGCCCAGGCCAGGGTTCCATTCAGGTTCAGATGGTAGGATCGTCTTTCTCAGATCCTGTCCCAGAAGAACTGCCCTCATAACTCTGACTGCCTCCAAGTCCTTGGCCAAATGTTTTTCTGTATAATCCTATCACTGGAAAGATGAATCTGTGAATTCTGCTCATGAAGGGGAGGAACAATTCTTATAACAGCTGTCCCCAGCTGCTCGAGGACTACAGAAAGCAGAGAAGTCTGCAGGCTGTGTCCCTGGAATGCTGGATGGAGGAAGAAGAGAAAGGGGCACAGGACAGGGGAGGAGCAGGCGGTGGGAGGAGGAACCTCTTTGGACCTTCTGCTTCTGCATGTAGCATGCTTATAATCCCACCAGACTGGTGAGTTAGGTTAGGGCTGGTAAGCCTCTTCTACCCTGAATGCCAGCTTACCCCACACAGGTACAGCACCCCCTCAGCTGGGCAAGTGAAACAGTTGCACACACAGAAGAATTAAGATTCTCTACTCATATTTTTCTCCACCCCTTGCCCCCGAGAGCAGGCCGCAAAGACAGAGGACCGAGGCTGCAGGAGTCCTGGACCTCCAAGCAGGACCCACGAACTGACATGGCTTAGGCACCAGCCAGACGCCTCCTTCTGAGAATCCCAGTGATAAGTTTCCTGTGTCTGGTCCCTAGAACAATCACGGACCTACTCATGAGGTCAGAGCCAGTGCTCTCAGTCTCCCAGGGTCTGGAGGATAGAACTGTTCCAGAAAAGGGAAAAAAATAGGTGGGAAGGGAATACTTCGACCTCCCTGCTTTGTGAGGTGCTGATGTGTGTCAGAATCTCCTCTCTGCCTCCAGGACTTGGTCTTCAGCCACCTCCTTCACCTCCCCATGCCCCAGCATGGCATGCCCCTTCCCATCACTGTGGACACCTGGGGTCCTCTGGTTTTGCCCTACGGGAAGTCCCCAGAGTCAGCCCTTGGCCTACCACCCCTCACTGGCCTCTGCAGCTCGGGCTCTCTCTGGAACGGGAACCACCTGTGATCTGCTGCCAGGATTGGTTAGGCCCAGCTGTGCCAGCCCTGCCACCCTGCCCATTGTGTGTACCTGAGAGTGGGTGTGTGTTTGTGTGCACACGCATACACACATGTGCATGTACTCTGTAGTACACACTTTATGAAAGTATAAAAAACATGTAAAATGAGATTTTATCAAATTTGACACACATGCATACCTTCCTGAAAGTCCTAATTTTGCATGTGTCCATGATAACACGGTTCTTTCCCACCTTACTTTTCCAGTCTTTCTAATCTCTAGTAGCAAAACCTCTTATAAATGAAGTTGAATTTGAAGCCATGGGTAACTCAACCTATATTACTAAAGGATCAGCATGAAGAAGACTAAGATGGAGTGAAACTGGAGAACCCCCAATTTAGAATTTCTTTTCCTTTCATGGCCTTGCTTCACATGGAAGTTCATTCTCAAATGCTGTCTCTTTCTCCCTTCAACAAGACCACCACTGGCCCCCACATTTTCTGTCCAGCTAAAGACTTGTGGCTTAGCTGGTAAAGAATCTGCCTGCAATGCGGGAGACCTGGGTTCAATCCCTGGGTTGGGAAGATCCCCTGGAGAAGGGAAAGGCTACCCACTCCAATATTCTGGCCTAGAGAATTCCAGGAACTATACAGTTCTTGGGGTCACAAAGGGTCGGACACGACTGAGTGACTTTCACTAAAGCCCTCCACATTTCTTTTCATGAAAGCCCTGGCATCACTGAACTGCAGGCCCCCGTCCTACCGCAGCCAGCCTGGTTACCACAGCAGACCCCTAAAGCCAACGCAGTTTCCCAGTCTCTTCTCCTTTCCACGTGTAGACCACAGAACGTCAGTAATCGTGGCTAATAAACACAAGAGCAGCACCAGTGCTAGACCTGCGGATGTCACCTGGGGAGGCTCATTAATTCAGCAAACCGGCCTCTAGTTTCAATTTGGCCTTTAACTGGGGAGGGAACTTGATCTTCTAAAGGAGCTCTGTTTCTATAAAACCGATAAAAAGCCTGTTTTCCCACCTCCCTTTCAAAAACAAATGTGCTCACAGCAGGCTTTACCATCCCATCATCTGCAGGACACACTTTAGACAGCAAGTTTGGCGTAGAGGTGAGGTGCCCTGGACTGACATCATGCTGTATTTCAGGAAATGTGTGGATGTGTGTGTTGGGGGTGAGGGGAGTATATATGTGTGTTTGCACACACTTTGATGGGGCTGTTTGAGTGTGACTACATGGAGAATGATACTGAAGCCTGTGGTCCTGCAGTTTAGGGGCGCTTGTGTGTTCCTGAATTTGAGGGGTGTTATGCATGAGTTTGGAGCTCTCATATAGAATGAGTGACAGGGGGGTGAGTGTGTGGCTATAGAGCACTGACATAGGGATCTGTCTGCCCTGAGGGTAACGTGGGCTGGGCACCCGTAGACCTTCGAGCATCATGGTCTCGTTTTTCCCTGGAGAAGCCTCCTACCAACTCTAGCCTTGCTGCATCTTCTGCACCAGGGGGCAAGCTAGGCCTCTGACCAAACAGCCTGTCTGAGGTCAACGGTCAGCAGCAAGCTCAGTGCTCCTAGCTGTCCCTGTGGTTCTTAATACTCGGCCCAGGTGGCCATGCTAGGTAGGGGCTGACTGAGGCTGGGGTATATCAAGTAGCTACTGTTTCCCCATTTTTCAGGCGAGGGAACTGAGTCTGGGAAATTAAATAACTTTCTCTGGGGTCCCAGGAGAGAGTTTCTTGGGAGGTTCAAGGTTAGCCTAGATGTGTTCTGGAAGAAATAATAACACAAACAACTGCTCAGTCTGTGCTGGACACTGTGCTAAGCACCATACAGACATTATTCCTCAATAGTATATCCAGTAGCTACTATTTCCCCATTTTACAGGTGAGGAAACTGAGCCTGAGAAATTAAATAAATTGCCCTGGGTCACACAGCAAAGAGGTTGTAAGACTCGGATCTGAACCTAAGACTGTTTGACTCTAAAATCTGTGCTCGTCTCTCCCTATTCCCACTTACAGATTGTCCTAGAAAGAGGGGAGGATGGGGCTCACTACTTCACAAAGCCATGGATAAACCTTAATTTCACAGAAGGAGTTTTACACCCATGGATTTAAGATCCATGACTCATGATGAGAAGAATAGGAGGGGGTGGGCAGGGGAAATAAAAAGCAGAGACATCACTTTGTTGACAAAGGCCCATATAGTCAAAGCTATGGTTTTTCCCGTTAGTTATGTACAGATGTGAGAGTTGGACCATTAAGAAGGCTGAGCACCAAAGAACTGATGCTTTCAAATTGTGCTGGAGAAGACTCTTGAGAGTCCCTTGGACTGCAAGGAGATCAAACCAGTCAATCCTAAAGGAAATCAGTCTTGAATATTCATTGGAAGGACTGTTGCTGAAGCTCCAATACTTTGGCCACCTGATGCGAAGAACTGACTCATTGGAAAAGACACTGATGCTGGAAAAGACTGAGGGCAGAAGGAGAAGGAGGTGACTGAGGATGAGATGGTTGGATGGCATCACCAACTCAATGGACATGAGTTTGAGCAAACTCTGGGAGATGGTGAAGGATGGGGAAGCCTGGCGTGCTGCAGTTCACAAGGCTGCAAAGAGTCAGACACGACGGAGTGACTGAACACCTCTACCACCGCCTAGAGAAGGCCCCTGGAACTACTGGAGAGAACTCCCTCTCGGCTCTGACAGGTGATGGAGCTTGATGTACAGATCTCAGTCCACACTGCTGTCCCTGGAGCCCAGTGTGTACAAGGTTCCCACTGCTGGTTCTCGTTCCTGCTTTGCATCACCCTAGGGGTGATGATGCTGGGAAGGGACTCGGGTCAAGTGGTCAGAGACACCACTGGACACACAGTGGCTCTTGCCTGCGCTGGGAGACACTGCCCATTCCTTTTTTTTCTTGGATTTCAGTTGCAGGGGAAATGCATTATTTTTTTCATTAAAAATTCATTTTGGAACAGATAGCCTTCAGAGATGTAATTAGCCATGTTATTTCTCTCCATTAGCCGTCCCTGGAGTTTGCTGGAATTCCTTGTCCTTTTTCCTCTCCATTTCACTCTTTTCCATCCTCTTTACATGTAGGTTGTAACACTGCTCCAGTGTCTCCCCCAACACTACACACTCTGAATTTGGACAGAATAACTATTCTAAAGCCTGGATGAGGAGTTAGAGCAAGCTCCCTCCTCCCCCCTGGGTTCTGGGGTCATGGTCCCCTGAGCCAGCAAGGGGTTCATAGATGCCCACTTCTGCTCATAGGACGAGGGGGTCAGCTTGACATGATACAGAGCTGGCCTGGCTGGTGAGCCAGTCTTAGTAGAGCATGGAGGTTCCTGGCTCCCCCCTGACTCGCTGGGCGATCCCAAGCAAGTAGCTTCTGTTGCCCTCACCAGGTGGTCAAGGTTGGCAAGTCCATATACAAAGCTCCTCCCCTGAGGTACATAGCGGGTGCCCTCTAAAAGGAAGTTGTGGTCAGGATGTCCAGGGACAAGACAGGGGCTGCTGGGACTGAAAGAGCAGTAGACAGCGCAGCATGAAAGGGGCAGCCTCACTGAGAATCAGAGTCCTGTGCTTGGCGGGGCCCCAGGGCTTGGAGGGCAAGAGTCAGGAAGAACCATGATGAGGAACCCCCTAAGGAGCAAGACCACCTTCAGAGCAGGGTAGAGCTTGTGGGGACAGCTGCCCAGGGCTGAAAGCACCTCTTTGCTGACTGTGGTGGTTTCTACCTAGAGTTGCTCCTATGAGTTATTCCCGGAGTGCATGACAGCTGGATTGAAAGTGACAAGCAATGTCATCTTCAACTAAGGGGAAGGATAGAGCAAGGGAGGGCTCCCCAAGATGATGAGCTTGGCCCCCAGTGCAGCAAATAACCCAGGACACCCCAACTGGCTCTAGGGACTTGAGGTGGCTGGGCAGGCTATTGCTCTGGGGAATTCCAACATCACACGCTCAGAAGACAGCTCTCTCCACCCCCAACCCCCAGCCCTCTGTTCCCCTCCCGCTAGTGACACATGAGGTGCAGCTGTCTCCAGCATTGTCAGAAATACCGCACTCCATGGGGGCGAGGGCAAAAAGCCTGCTGCCAAAAACCTAAACTTATCCCAGTTCCCCACAAGGAGGGGCAGAGAGAAAAGAACTGCTTTAGCATAAAAGGTTGTTGGCACTTCGAAGTGAAATCAAATCAGAATGCATGTGATTTACTCCAAGAGGTAGCATGCCCCAGACTAGACAGTCACGGGTAGGTGTCCTTTGAAGGAGGCTACCTGATAACTGTTACAGGGACCCGGCGCATCTCATTTCACAGAGTCGTGTCATGTTGCATTGACATGAAGGGAACCAGAGTGAACTTGGTTTCTAATACGGGCCTCACCCCGCTTTCATAGCAACCGTGGTCCTCGGGTTCCTGGAAAAAGGCAGAGAAACAGGAACTGTCGGGCTCACAAGCTCTTTGAACTTTTGCACTGATGTTCTTGCAAGCCTGGTGGAAGCCGGTGGCATCTTGACTCAAGTCTAGTTCATAGAGATTTTCACAGATGTTTCCTGGGCATTGGTAATACTAATGGTGATGCTGAGGTTCCTGACCACGCCCATGCCCTGGGCTCTTGGACCCTGCTCAGCTCTCAACACACGCTGGTCCATACCTACCTGTTCCATGAGGTGCTATCATTCCCCTCCTCAGGACATACGATGCTGAGACTCAGAAAGGTTAAGAGATGCTGTCAAGCAAATGACACGTGTTACCACCTCTGGGGTGGGGGTGGGGGGAGTCCCACTGCATGGAGGAGAGCAAAGAGCACAGCAATGCCTGCCACCAGCAGCCCAGAATGTCAACCTTCTCCATGGTCTGCAAGTGTGTCAGGGTCACCAAGACAGACACGACTCACACAAGCACTGGAGGAAAGGGTGCTTTACTCACTCAGAGAAGCGACAGAGCAGGATCAGCTTCAGTCGCTGGCATCGGTCCCCCAGGGCCCCGAAAAGGCCCCTTTCCCTCCCTGCCGGGTGGAGGACTGGCCACACACTCAAGCAGAACAAAGGAGCACACACTAAATCTAAACAGGGGAAGACTACCCCACACGAGGCGGTGAGTCCAGCATAGCCTGCAAGGCTCCCCATCTCTTGGCAAGGGAGTGCCCCAAGCCTAAGCCCCACTCTTACATGCCTAGCAGGGGCGGAAAGACAGCACGAACAAAATGGTCTTTCCCAAGTGGGGCCAAGTTCACACGGGGGCTGGGGACTGGGTGGCAGGGTCAGGATCTGAGCCTAGGTTTTTCTGGCATCAAAGCCCATGAGCCTTCTCATTGTACCAGCACTGTATGTCACTCCGCCAGGCACCTCTCACCATTTCCGTACAGGGAACTGAGGCATGTTTCAGTATCATTGGGGTTCCCTTGCCTACTTCTTCTATTTAAGAAGTTCAGAAAAACTGTACCACAGATCAGCACTGCGTGTGTGCCTGCTAAGTCACTTCAGTCGTGTTCGAATCGATCCTGTGGACTGTAGCCTGCCAGGCTCCTCTGTCCATGGGATTCTCCATACAAGAATACTGGAGAGGGTTGCCATGCCCTCCTCCAGGGAATCTTCCCAATCCAGGGATCAAACCTAGATCGGCATTACAAATAGCAAATAAATATGCAGTGTGGAACAGGCATGGATCTATAGGCTCTGGTGGGGGTGGGGGGTAAGTTATAACCAAGAGATTCCCATAGCCACTCTCTCTTCTGAGTCTGCCTCCCCACCACTGTCCTGGCAGCCCCTGGACAATCAGAGTCCTCAGAGCAAAGATGGACTGGGAGGTTTTCTCCCTCCCAAGAATTCTCTAATAACAGATGCTCCATCTTGCCAACCTTTACCCACACTCTAATACCAAGAATAATATTTTAAAACCTGGGATTCTTGTGCCCCGAAGAATCCCCACATACGGGAATTTAAAGCAGAAAAGTGGGCCCCCACCAGGGAGGCGGGGAGTGTAATGCAGGAGAATCTACAGAATTTGGAAAGTGAAAGTCACTCAGTTGCGTCCGGCTCTTTGCAACCCCATATAGTCCGTGGAATTCTCCAGGAATACTGGAGTGGGTAGCTGTTCTCTTCTCCAGGGGATCTTCCTGACCCAGGGATCAATCCCAGGTCTCCCGTACTGCAGGTGGATTCTTTACCAGCTGAGCTACATGCAAATAAATGGACATGGGAAGGACCATTCAGCCCTAGAGAAAATGACATTGACACATGTAAATCCCTTATAAGAATCAGAAAGAGGGGGAAACGGGATCAAAATCCTTCTCACTTCAGCGCAGGGTCCTGTTTGAATATTAAGTCTCCATGCAGTTGCTATGAGGCTTTTGTGATATGACCAAACTATACTGGCTAATTGGGGAAGGGTTATTATCTGCAATTTGCAGATAAGGAGCCAGAGGTGAAAGGAAGTTCAGTAGATGATCTATGCCCGTCATGTTCATTTTAGAAGCCACATCGGATTTAGCACGCAGATTTTCCAGCTCCCTGCCTGATCCTCAGCTTCTTGAGGCAAAATCATAGTTAATTCTCAGTTGTCGACGCCGTTGATGTGGAGGAACAGAGGCATAGATAATCCCAAATGGTGAGTAATGCCCTCACCATGCCCCCTGCTCTGGACATTTGCTTCAAAACGCAAGGTGCAGAAGGAAGGTATCCTAATGTTAGAGGCTGCCCTGTCCTTATTCCACCCTTCCCCTACTCAAAGCTGCCCCACCTCCTGCTCCTTGAAGACCTAGGGGCAAGAGATCCAGAGGAAGAGGCTGTCATGCTTTCCTAGGTTGGGATGGAGTAGTGGAGAGAGGCAGAGAATAAAGTCTTTTGATTTAAAAGGCCTCCTACAGTGCCGCAAGCGAGCAGAACAGTAACAGTAAATGAGACAGTGAATTGTGTCCACTGAAGACTTCCATATGGATGCTGATTCATTATGCTAATAAGGACATGCAAGCCAGAGGCTGACTGTATTCTGATTTCATGGCTGGGGGATCCATGGCTCAGAAGGGGGGAACATCCAAATTTGAGGTCAGAGTCCACACTCCAGCGCTAAGCTCCTGATTTCAATTTGGTTGGTCTAATTACTATCCTCTCCTAATGACTAAGGATGCTTTAGAGCCAGATGGCGTTAACGGCTGAGACCTGAGTAGGAATCAAGCAATGCTTTAGGTGGAGAACTGATGCTGGAGCCAAGAGAAGCCAGCTCCTCAGGTTCATTCAGCAAGTACTGAGCACCCACCACGTGCCAGGAGGTGGGGCTCGCACTGGGAGGGGAAAGCACAAGGACCAGACATTGACCTTGACCGAAAGGAACTCAGGGAAGGAGTGGGGATGAGGCACGTATAGAAACCTCTGTAATATATACAGAGAGGAAAGTAAGAGAAGATCTAAGGGCTTCATTTACTCTTCTCTTCAATTAAATTATTTGTTCAGTCACTTGGGCACTGTCTTTAGTGCTCTAGATATAAAGATAAATGAAACTGATCTCTACCCCTTGAAGCTACCATCCAAATACCTAGTCTGAATCACCCAGGGAGTTTTTCAAAATACAGTTCCCCATGTCCCCAGCCCAGACATTCTGATTCTGAATCTCTGAAAGTTATACTCAAGAGACCTAAATCTCCTCTTCTAGGTGCTTTCCAGGTTTCTGTACTAGTCTGGTGGGATAACAAGTGAAGGGGGCCCAGAAGAGGGAGAGCCAGAGATGGAAAGACTTCCTGGTTCGCCTCTTCCAGGAAGCCCTCCTTGATCAGCCCAACACACTGGTCTACATGTCTTCTGATCCCAGCCCCCATTACACATCCTGTGAGTACTACAATTTTTCTGGGTGACTGGGAGGTTTAGTCCCCTTGGTTCTTGGGTGTGTCTTATCTCTAAAGTTGAGTGCTCCCATGTTCCAAGGCCATTGTGATGAGCATTCCAGGGGCTTTATGACATATTGGCTGGCTCTGTTCAAGCATGGGAGGTCAGCAGAGTCCCAGTTCCTCCTGGGAAAGCAACTCGTCCCCCCAAAGGAAGACCACCTTCCCCTGCTTAATTAAAGCATCACTTAGGGCTCCAAGTAAACTCCAGTCAGAGACTGCTTGAAGACAGCCAGCAGGGGCCATGACCACCCTCTCTCCCGAAAACAGTCTCTCTGCCAGGCAGTCGGCCTCCTTCATCCTGGTGGGTGTTCATCATCAGCTCCGAGTCCCTCCCTCCCCAGTCCCTGGTTTGCATTAGGGATATTTTCCCATTAGGGCTATTTCTCCCTGTTGGGTGGGAAGGACTGGAACCCTGAGCTGGCCTAGAAGGTGGAGCAGGGTAGGTCAAACCTTGGTCTCACCATCATCACTGAAAACAGGACTGAAAAACTCAAGTCCTTTCTCTACCCTTCTATCTAAGCCAGTGTTACTTTTCTCCCATATGTGACATTCTAACTTTAAGGAGTTCCTGGTTTGCAAGTTGTCTTAAAGATGCTGAATTTTCCTTGATGTTTTTGCCAACAATTTTGGTATGCTCCCACCAGGTGGCAGTAATGCTTTTGTTAGCAGGTGGTTCCACGTCCAATTAATAAGAGAAGCTATTCATTTGAATTCAGCCTCAGTCAGAATTTTCCACACTGTATATTTTTCAAAATCATGGTGACTAATTATAATGACCTTAACCAATCTCGTCTCATTAATCATTGTGATTTAGAGAGTGATACATAGAAAAGCAGAAATGCAAAATGGGTACCTCTCTCCCTGAGTTTTAAATGTTACTGCTTTATTGCAAGTTATCACCAGGCCTTGATTTGAATTTTCTTTTTTATCTCTCTTCATTTCTCTAAACTTAGAGAAGGATAATAATAAAATAACAAACTGTCATATGGCATTTATTATGTACAATGACTGTTGTAAATGATTTATTTACAGTCAGTCTCATCATAACTCTATGAGGTAGATGAAGCTATTACATTCACTTTATAAATGAGAACACTGAGCCCAGGGGGCTAAGCAACTTCCTACAGACCCACTGCTAGTAAATGGCAGCAGTGCTGTGCTCAGTTGCTTCAGTCATGTCCAACTCTTTGTGACCCCATGGACCGCAGCCCACTGGGCTCCTCTGTCCATGGGATTCATCCGGGAAGAATACTGGAGTGGGTTGCCACGCCCTCCTCCAGGAATCTTCTTGATCCAGGGATTGAACCTGCATCTCTTATATCTCCCACACTGGCAGGAGGGTTCTTTACCACTAGCGCCACCTGGGAAGCCCAGTCAGTGGCAGAGTGGTATTTAAACCCAAGCTGTGGAGTCCATCTCCTAACCAGTGATTCTCCAAGTGTGGTAACTGAGTCTGCAGCATCAGCATCAACTTCGGTCTAATAAGGAATGCAGATTCTTGAGTCTCAGATCTCCTGAACCAGAAATTCTGGGCGTGGGGCCCATCAATCTAGGGCTAGTTTCACAAGCCCTCTGGGTGATTCTGATGTGCACCTAACTTCTTTGCATCACACGAGTCTCTAGTTGCTCCGAGGCATATGGGATCTTAGTTCCCAACCAGGGATCGAAACTGCATCCCCTGCATTGCAAGGTGGATTCTTAAACACTGGACCACCAGGGAAGTCCCTAAGCCATTTTTTAAAGATACTATACTACTATACACTCGCCACACCTGGGTTGATAAATATTACCCAGATAACTCTCTCAAGTCACACACATCCCTCTCAAACTATCTACTCTTAATATGCCTGCCCTCCCTGGGACACCCGCTTTCGTTGGTAGGAATCACTGAGATGATTATGGTTACTGTTGGGAGTATGTCTTGTCCCACAGTTGAACTCAGGCTTTATTGGGGCTCTGTTGCTATGCGGGATGTGAGAGTTGGACCATAAGAAGGCTGAGCACCGAAGAATCAATGCTTTCAAATTGTGGTGCTGGAGAAGACTCTTGAGAGTCCCTTGGATTGCAAGGGAGATCAAACCAATCAATCCTAAAGGAAATCAACCCTGAATATTCATTGGAAGGATTGTTGCTGAAGCTGAAGCTCCAATACTTCAGCCACCTGATGCGAAGAGCCAACTCATTAGAAAAGACACGGATGCTGGGAAAGATTGGCGACTAAGGGAGAAGAGGGCGGCAGAGGATGAGATGATTAGATGGCATCAGCAACTCAATGGACATGAATCTGAGCAAACTCCAGGAGACAGTAAAGGACAGAGGAGCCTGACATGCTGCAGACCATGGGGTCTCAACGAGTCGGACACAACTTCAAGACTAAACAAGTGTTGCTATGAGGATTCAGAGCAACATGGCATCAAAAAACCCTTCAAGAAAATTTTTCTTATCCTCCAGTGGCTTTCTTATTTTACTAAAAATACGGGAGAAAATCCTTAACCTAATGATGAAGTGGGGGAAAGAGGCTGGAAAGATGTATGCCTGCAGCAAGGGCCACTAACAGCTGTTAGAGAGGTTGAACCATTTAAGGCTCTCACCTCTGGCCCCCTTCTCCAGAGGAAGCATGGCCCACCTTTCCCCAGGTTTACTGGTAGGGAGTTTCACCCTGCTGAGGTACACCACAAAGGCGGGAAGAGATTTCCATACCTGCTTTGCTTAGCAGTACTCTTCCTAGGGGACTAGGAAAGGTGTTACTGCAGAGCTGAAGAGTACCCAGCACCTCATGGACTACCAGGGTGGTCTCCTGAATGACCAGGTCCTTGTACCCAGATTGTGGGCAGGGTGTTAACAGGTTGGCGGAGCAAGGCATAGAGGAATATAGGAGGATGAAGGTGGATTTGAGTGGCCATTGAGATCACTGTCTCCATTATTTTGAAGAACCCCAGATACAGATTCTATGGTTTCTGGCATAGACAGGCAGTGTTGATGTATTAGTGAAGAGAGGGAGCGGACTTCCTGTGGAAATTCCTATTGCCACCCACCTTGCCTCTGCCCCGCACCCCTGCACCAACCTGCAGGCCTCTGCAGGTGGTCAGGCTTTTGGAGCTTGTCCTTGGCTTGCTAGCAAATGTCTTACAAGTTCTTGTGGGTGCCCTGTAGTTAGGTTGGGTCCAGGGAAATACAGAGAGGAGGCTGGGCAGAGAGAAGCAGAGTTTACTGGAGGAAGTCAGTGGCTTTTTAAAAATAAATTCAGCCAAAGCAAAGTAGGCAGATGGCCAACTGCTGCAGGTAGAGGTTTAGGGATGCAGATTCTCTGGGCGCTCAGCAGATGGCTTCTTGTGATGTTTCTAGGTATCTCTGCCTTATTATGTTGATGCTTTTATTACAGTGTCCTGTGAATATTGCTTTGATTAGTTCGCCACTTTCATTATGTGAAACCCCTTTTTCATGTCTTTATCATTTCTTTTTTGCCCTGTGGTGTTTAATTTTAAAGTATGCCTTTTGTTAACACCTCTCATGCATGCTTAGTCCCTCAGTCCAACTCTTTGTGACCCCATGGACTGTAGTCCACCAGGCTCCTCTGTTCATGGGATTTTCCAGGCAAGAACACTGGAGTGGGTTGCTATTTCCTCCTCCAGGGGATCTTCCAGACCCAGGAATCAAACCCCTGGTCTCCTCAGACTCCTGTATTGGCAAGCTGATTCTTTACTACTGAGTCACCTGGAAAGCCTAACATCCCGAGTAGGGTGTATATTTTTTATTTAAACTGAAAATCCTTGCCTTTTACACTCCGTGGTGGCATGGCATTGGAGTTGAGCACCCTGACTCTTGCACCAAACAACTCTGGCTTCAAATCTCAGCTCTGATATTTACTGTGTGACTTCAGATACGCTAATTAACCCTCTAGTCCTCTGGTTCCCTAACACGTAAAGCAGTGTAACAACCTCACCTGCCTCATAGGTAGTTGTGAAGATTAAACAGTTGTAAATATAAAGTGCTTAAAATAAAACCAGTGCTTTTAAAGTGTTTACAACTATTAAGGAAACTTAAGCATTTGCTTCCATAATTACTTTCTTTGGGTTTCAATCATTTTTATGCTTTATGCATTTATTGATTCCTTGCTGTTTCCTGTATTATTTTTTAAAGTGAATTAGAAGAAAAATGCCCTATTCCAATAAATCTCTAATTTTAAAGTCAAAAATAAAATAATTTCTTCTGACACTATCCTTCAATCTAATAAAAACTTGAATTTGTAGTTAAAAATCTTCCCATAAAGAACACTCCAGACCTAGCTGGCTTCACTGGTGAGTTACACCAAATACTGAAGAAAGAAATAATACCAATTCTATACAAACTATTCTAAAAAAAGTTGAAAAGAAGGAATAGGTCCCTACTTATTCCATGAAGCCAACATTGCCTTGATATCAAAATCAAAAAATTACAAGAAAACAAAATTATAGACCAAGCTCTCTCATGAACAATGATGCAAAAATCCTAAATAAAACTGTAGCAAATAATATCCGATGATGTCTAAAAAGGATAATATGTCGCCACGAGGGTTTATCTGAGGAATGACAACATTCAGAATAATTCAATGTAATTTACCATAACACAATAAAAAATGAAAAACCGTATGATCATCTCCATTGATGAAGAACATCCATCCCTGATAAAACTCTCACCAAACTAGGAAGAGAAGGGAACTTCCTCAGCCTGATAAAGGGCATCTACAAAAAGCCTACAGTTAACATCATACCAAATCATAAAAGCCCAAATGCCTTCCCTCTAAGATTAGGAACAAAGCTAAGATGTCTGTTCTCACCACTTTTATCTGACATTGCCCTTGAAGTTCTAGTCAGTGCATGAGACATGAGAAAGAAATAAAAGACATCCAGCTTGGAAAAGAAGAAGTGAAACTGCCTTTATTCACAGATAATATGACCATCTATGTCAGGGTTGGCAAACTTTTTCTGTAAGGGTCAAAGTAGTAAGTACTTTAGTCTGTGTGTGTCTTACATCTCTGTTGTAACTACTCAACTCTGCCATTGTAGCATAAAAGCAGCTGTAGACAACAAATGAGTGAACAGGCATGACTGTGTGCCAATAAAACTTTATCTGAAAAAAAAAAACAGATTGAAGGCCAGATTTGGTCCATGGGTTATAGTTTGCTGATTGATGGCCTATATAACAAATCCTATTGATCCACCAAAAAAGCTATTAAGACTAATAAGTGAGGTTAGCAAGTTTGTAGGATACAAGATCAATACATAAAAATCCGCTATATCTGTAAATACTAGCAATGAGGAATTGGAAGTTGAAAGTTTTAAAATGACACCTTTTATAACAGCATCCAAAATATGAAATATTTGTGAATAAATCTGATAAAATATATGAATAACCAACACATACCAAAATGCACAAAACATTGCTGAGAGAAATTAAAGAAGACCTAAATAAATGGAGAAATATACTATATTCTGTGGGTCAGAAGATTCGATAGCATTATCAATTCTCCACAAATTGATCTATAGGTTCAATGCAATCCCCATCAAAATCACAGCTGCCTTTTTTTTTTTAGAAATTGACCAATTGACTAAAATTCATAAGGAAATGTATTCCTAAAGTTCAGTCATTCCCTTTCATAATGAAAGATCCCAGGACGCAGCCCTGCTCTTCCTATTCCCCTCTACTTCTGCCAAGTGTTGCAGTTTCTGAGGACAGGTTGTGAGAACATGACTGATGTCAGAGGGCAGAAGCCTGGCTCTGATCAGCTCAGACGACAATGTCTACACAGTTGGGATGTAGCATCAGGGCAGACCCTGCTTCCCAAGGTTAGGCCAAGGCCCAAGATTTTTTGTACCTTCTTGGGCCCATATATCCTATTTTGGTTTAGAAGATGGAGCATGGATGAGTTATTAAAGTATATCGCTTGATCCATCTCTACCAAATAGAGTTAGCAGAAATTACCCCAAATTTGGGCCTGTGGGCTCTAATTCTTAATTTCCAGTGCTGTTTTTGTCTCTAACACATTTCTACACCTGTGGTCAACAGATCAGCATCAGCATTGCCCTGGGAGTTTGTTAGAAACGTGTCATCTCGGCCCCCACCCCAGACCTTTTGAGTCAGAACTAGAATTTTAAGATCTTCAGTTGACTTGTACGCAAATTTAAGTCTGAGTCACACCTATGCATATTCAGGTATCTATCAATGGGAAGTTGGGAATATATATATCAGACATGTCTACTCACCTGCCAAGCTCTGTCCATCAGTATGCTTTCAAGACTGAGATGTGGCATTTCAAGATATTCTCTTCAATGTAAGACTCCTCTAGGCATCTTCCCCTAGTCCAACAGGAATTCAACTCCTAATTATTGTTTTATGAGCATTTAAAATTATTTTGCATGCACTGCACTCACCTTTCCCTGACACACACACACACACACACACACACACACACACACCCCTTATGTAAACAGAAACCATTCCTTATGATGTACCATTTTACTTTTCTAGAAAAGGTAAAATGGATCTCATAGATGTGTTCAATTAGTACTTATTTTATTTTTCCATTATCAAGGCAAGTATACATTGTAGTTATAGAAAAGCTTGAAAATACAAGAAAAAGGGAAAATTACTTATAATCCTATAATTCAAAGATAATCACTGTTTTGTTTTTAGGTGTTTTTTTTCAGTCTTTTTTAAGTGGTTAATTTTTTATAGTGGTTAATTCAATTGAAGTGTATATAAGGTGTGGTTTTTACAATATGTAACATGTATACAGAGTATGTACACAGAATACAGACTGAATATACAGCTTTGCTCTCTGCTTTTTTCCGTTAACATTTGTATTTTCCCAGATTATTATTCATTCCTCGTATTGATTTAAATGCCTCACAATATTCCATTGAGCATATAAACCATAGTTTACTTAACTATTCCCTTATTGCACAACATTTAGAGAGTGCTTGCAGTTTTCATTATAGTAAGTAGTATGCGATGAAAATTATTGTGCATACAGCATTTTTCTATATATTTTCAGTAATTTCCTCAGGTTAAATTTTCAGAAGTGAGTCAGAGGCTGTGAATTTTGCTTCATGTTGCAAAATCCAGAGTATATCACTTAAAACTCACTCTTAAAGAAAACCCAAAGGTTCCTAAACTGAGGACTGAGGTGGTTCTCCTTGCCAGGTGAAGAGAAAACCACCCATTGACAAGACAGAATGGGATGGCTTCTTTGACGAGAACGGTTACTTGGCCAAGTCACGAGACTTCATTTGTGTTAACATCCTGGAAAGGGTATAGTCCTAATCTACCCTCGGCCTCACCCTGGAACTGGGAGCGTGGGTGGGCATGGCATTGGAGGGGGCTCTTTCTCTCACCTCTCACCTCTGCCCGCACCCAGGGCCTGCACCCCACAGTGAGGACAGAAGCCTGGAAGTTCCTCACGGGCTACTACTCATGGCAGAGTTCCCAGGACGAGCGGCTCACGGTGGACAGCACAAGGAGGTAGGCCGTTTCAGATCCTTTCAAGGGAGGGAAGCGACAGTGTAGGTGGGAGGGGGTACCCACCCCAGCCTGCTAGGTTCAGGCTGCTTCCTTCAGAAGGACTTCTCTTTTCAAGAGGCAAAACCCCCACGGCTCTGACTCAGGACCCCCACACAGAGGGCACAGGCACCTCCCCCACCCCCACCCTGGACGCTGCACGCCCCACCTGCTTGCGATTACCAGTCCACACCCTGCCAACTTGAGCTCGACCCTGGCACCTCCTCGCACTGCCCTGCCACCCAGCCCAGCCCAGCCATCCCTAGGCCTGTGCAGCCTTCTTGAGGTAGGGAATATCCACGCACTCAGGAGCCAGCCAGAGGGCACTCCAGGACAGTTGGGGGATCTAGGGCCACCCGGATAATTCAGCTCAAGATTCTTAATTAAGTATACCTGCAAAGACCCTTTTCCCAGAGAAAGTCATATTCACAAGTTCCAGGTGTTAGGGCATGGACCTATCTTTGGAGGTCACCATTCAGCCCACTACACACCTAAGCTCATTCCAATGATGGGCACAAACCCCGCCTCATCCAGTCCTTCCAATCCTGAGGCACAGGTGCTAGTGTTAGCCCCACTCTACAGACAAGGAAACGGAGGCTTAGGGAGAGCAGTGATATCCCCAAGTCATGATATCCCCTAATGGCAGACACCTAGTTTTTAAATTATGGATCCAGGATTCAGGTGCAGGGGTCAGACTGCAGAGCCACCTCCCTGTACTCCAGGTGCCCATTGGAGGATGGTTAGGGTTGGGCAAGTTGGGGAGATGGGAGGCAGCACAAGGAGCGTGCACCGCCTGGGTCAGGGCACTGCTCGGAGTTCCCCCGACTGGCCTGGAGGGAGGGATGCCTCCTTCAGCCTCCCGTCTGTCCTCACAGGAAGAACTACGAGGCCTTATGCCAGATGTACCAGAAGATTCAGCCCCTCCTGGAAAACCTGCACCGGAACTTCATAGAGACTCGGAACAGTATCAGTGAGCCGAGGAGGGTGGGCCGGGCCCGGCAGAGGGGAGGGTTGGGAGCCCTCCTCCCTGGCTCTCCCTGTGTCCTGTCTGTGCCCTGGTTCCTGGGTGCTGCCTTGACACATGCTGCAAATTTTGCTGGCTCAGTCTTGGTTACTATACCAGCCTGGCTCCACCAGCTGCCCCAAGTGGCCCAGCAGTGTGTGTCCCTGGGCGTATGCTCTTTCTCTGGTTGTCTACATCTCTTCCCCTCTTGGCCTTGAACTAGGCTGGATTTGAACTGCAGGAAGGCGGGACATTCCTGGCCAAGGGTACAGACTGGTCAAAGATTTGGAGGCAGGAAAAATTCCAAGCAGCTCAGGCTGTGGTGAAGGGTAAAGCTTGGTGGTCTGGTGTATCTTTTTTCATTTTATTTTTGGTTGCTGCACATGGGCTTTCTGTTGCTGCACTGCACGGGCTTCTCACTGCAGTGGCTTCGTCTTGTTCTGGAGCACGGGCTCTAGGGCGTCTGGACTCAGTACTTGCGGCACTTGGGCTCCGTTGCTCCGCAGCATGTAGGATCTTAGGTCCCAGACCAGGGGTAGAACCTGTGTGCCCTGCACTGGCAGAAGTCTCAACCACTGGACCACCAAGGAAGTCCCCGACGTAAATTTTTTCATAGCCTCCTTCCCAGATGTCCTGGGTCCGACCCTCTTGGATTGGGGGTAATAAACTCACCCATGGACATTCTGTTAGACATGATCTGGTGACATCCACCTGTCCCTTGCCCCCAATCTAGCATACGACATTAAAAAACTCTATGACAAAGATCCCCTGGGCAATGTCCTCCTCGATAAAAAGAAGCTGGAGAAGATCCTGCTCCTGAGTTATGTCTGCAACACGCAAGCAGGTAAGCCACAGGGCGGGGCCTCCCTTCAGCTCCCCCTTCTCAACCCCTTCCTGGGACAGTGCCCCAGGAAGTAATCCCCCCGCCATTCCCCACCCCAGCCTCTCCTCACTGGCCCCCCATCCACTCCAGAGTACCAGCAAGGCTTCCATGAGATGGTGATGATTTTCCAGCTGATGGTAGAACACGACCATGAGACCTTCTGGCTTTTCCAGTTCTTCCTACAGAAAACGGTGAGAGCTGGGCCTGGCTTAGGGATCTCCGTGTTCCTCAAATGACCCCTTGAGGTTAGGCAGGCACTGGCAGCCCCAGTCATTTCCTCCAGCCCAGAAACAGCCCTCTGAGTCCCAGAGGAGCTTCTCCCAGAAAAAGACAATACCAGCCCTAGTAGGGTTTGTTCCGGGTTGAGGGGTGGAAGCATTGGAACTGAGAAACGAGGATAGCGATCCACTGGGTCCAGCTCTTGTCAAACTTTGAAAGGTTTGGAAAGGCCCAATGAGGGCACCTTTCCCCTGGCATTCGCCCTGCCCCAAGCACGGCTCTGCTCCTGCAAATCCTCCATGGCTCCATAATAGAATCCCAAAACCTCAGCCAAACATTCCAGGCCTCATCTTCACTCTTGTCTCTCATTGCTACTTTTACTTGACCTGCACCCAGGCCCTCCAGGGACTTGGTATTCCCACACTGTGAGGTTGAGAGCTTTAAAGGTGCTGCTCCCTGTTACTCCCTTTCCTCATGATCTGTGAGAGGCTGCCCAGAACCCACCCTCATCCCCTTCACCATCCCTCAAACAACGTGCCACTGCTCTTTCCTTGTCCCGATTGGTTCAGACCCATGGTATGTGTCTAGAAGAATACCTGCGTTCACTGCTTTGTGAGCCATACCCGGTCCATCTCTGCATCCCCACCACACACACACATCACACAGACAAGATGTGTGTTTATAAACACCCATGCTCCAACACCCAGACACATACAGAGACTCAGGCCAGGCCCAGCCAGACACACACAGGGCCTCCAGCATTGGGAAGTTGACAGAGCAAGGCTGACTCATCTAGTGCTTTCAAGGGGGTCCTTCCCACCCACTCATCTCTCCCAGGAGCACAGCTGTGTCATCAACATCGGGGTAGGGAAGAACCTCGACATGCTCAACACCCTGATCAACTTCCTGGATCCCGTGTTCGCTGAGCACTTAAGTGAGTGGCCCCCTCTGCTACCATACACCTCCCTCAACCCCAGGGAAGGCGTGGGAGGGGCCCGGGACCCAGTCCAAGCCAGCAGCTCCCAAGCGTTGGGGAGGAAGTGAGATCATTTGGTCTTTTCTTCAGACCCCGGGAGGACGGTTCATATGGATGGGGTTCGAATCTGGACAGTTGAAAATCCACCCCGAATAGTCTCCAAGGGCAGATGGAAATGTGACAGCCTGGGTTTTTAAATTTCCCAAGTGTGTTTCCGTGCTCAGTTGTTCGCCCATGTGTGTTTTTGCTTTATCTCCCACCCCCTGACCATGGCCCCTGGGCTTCTCTCCCCACAGAAGGGAAGGGTGCGGGGGCTGTGCCATCCCTCTTCCCCTGGTTCTGCCTCTGCTTTCAACGTGCCTTCAAGACCTTCGACGACGTCTGGAGGCTCTGGGAGGTGAGGTGCCTGCTGCTCTGGGGCAGAGGAACAGGCCCTCCCCCTGGGGCAGGCGGCAGGGAGGCCCTTGTCCTTGCTTCCCTTTACTGCTGGCTTTGGACGGGTTCGTTCTCTGGGTCGGGAAGATCCTCTGGAGAAGGGATGGGCTACCCACTCCAGTATTCTTGGGCTTCTCTGGTGGCTTGGCTTGTAGAGAATCCACCTGCAGTGCAGGAGACCTGGGTTCGATCCCTGGGTTAAAAAGATCCCCTGGAGAAGGGAAAGGCTATCCACTCCAGTATTTTGGCCTGGAGAATTCCATGAGTCCATAGGGTTGCAAAAAGTCAGACACAACTGAGCGACTTTCACTTCACTTCATTTTGGATACAGCTCAGTGAGATTTATTGGGCCAATGACCCTGCTCCTGCCCTGTTGAGAGATATGAGAACATCAGTTGATCCCACTGTTGTTCATCTTAGCCCTCCACTGCACCTTCTCAGGACAGTGCAGGCAGGAGGGGCATCAAGGCTCGTGTAGCAGAAGCCTGGTCTGTATTCAGCTTCCCTGCCACCCTGCCTGCCCAAGGGCCCTCACTCTGGTCTCACTTTCCCAGCCACCCGTTCCTTGGCCTTCCCCTCCACCTGAGTGCCCACACCTTCTGAGCCCCGACTCCTGGAGAAGGAGGAGCCCCCCAAGGACAGGTCACACCTGCACTTCTTTGACCCCAGTCTCCAGGGCAAGATGCACTCCCCAGGGAACACACCCACCGCCCTACCCCGTGGCCACTGCTGCCTGCAGGATTGGGCCCACTGCTCAGCCTGGCATTCAGTGCCCCACAGGTCAACTCCTCCTACCTCACTCCTCACTTCTGGCCTGTTGATCTCCGTGCTCAACCACCGGGCCTTTAGTGACACCCCTGGATTGCTGACATTCCACCAACTGTTGTTTTGCCAAAGCACCACTCAAAGCTACAGAGAGTTACCCAGTCATTCTTGGCATTCTCTCCCCCTGTCTCTCTCTTTCTTCTTTCCTGCTCCCTCCCTTCCTCCTTCCCTTCTTCCTTCTCTCTTTCTCTCCCTCTCCCTCTAGCTGATGAATTCCCTAAAGCCTTTTTCCCTGAGACCCCCAACAGCAAGCACAATGCCTAGAACCCCAGAGCTTGAATGAATGAATGAGAGTCAGTGAATGAGCACATGGGCAGCAAGGCCCAGGCATGGCTGACGGGTCACGTGGTTGGTGGGTACCGCACCATCCTAAGGGCATCTGCAGTCTCAGACCACAGGCCAGACTGAGGTTCACTGGCCCCTGCAGGTGCTGCTCACAGGGAAGCCCTGCAGGAACTTCCAGGTGCTAGTGGCCTACAGCATGCTGCAGATGGTGCGCCAGCAGGTGCTGCAGGAGAGCATGACGGGCGACGATATCCTCCTGGTGAGAGCGTGCTCCAGCCAAGCCCAGCCCAGCCCTACCGGCTCCCGGAGACCCCTGACACAGACTCAGGGGCCCTGGCTGCCCCTGGGCAATACCGGGGAGACTGACATACTCCAAACACTGTGCCAAGTGCTTGTATAGACCAGCTCATGTAAACCTCCAGACAAGCCTGACACAGAGGCGGGATAGCCATCATCATCACCAGTACCCCTGTTTAGCATCTGGGGGAGCTGAGGCCCTGAACGGTTCTTAACCTTGAGGCTGGATTGACTGACAGTTAACTCTTTGGCCCTAGGGTCCTCCTGTGACAAAAGACCTAGAGTTTTCCAACAATTCTGAAAAGCAGCTGAAGTCTTTGATCTACAACATCTTAGATGGTGCCCCCATCATAAAACGAGTCCTCCCAGAATCCCATGAAACACTCGGGGAAACCCTGGGGACCCTCTAGTGCCAAGAATGAAAACTGCATTCCCCATCTCTCCAATATATAAAATTCCAATGGTAAAATTCAGGCACTGTGCCAAGCTAGTTGAGAAGAGATTGGGTGGCCCCAAGTGACTGCCATGAGCAGTGGCCTTGTCCCCTTGAAGCAGCGGGTCGCTGCCTGTGCCAGCTTGTGCCCAGGGAGACCTGCTTCCACCCACCTTCTTTCGGCACAGGCCTGCAACAACCTCATTGACCTCGATGCCGATGAGCTGATCTCTGCTGCCTGCATAGTTTACGCTGAGCTCATCCAGAAGGATGTAAGTCACTTTGATTATTTGTCTTCCTTCCCTTCTTCCTCCGAGAGGCCTTCCCCGATCGCCCAAGCCCAGTCCATGGCAGGTGTATTCAACTTCAGAGACATAGCTTGTGCTATATTCTCCGCCACCAACCCCCGGGGGTTGCTCTGCACAGACTTCTCACGCTTGCATGCATAACTCGTGCTTCACCGAGCTGGCTTCCTGAGAACCCAGCCCTCATCCCTCATTCCCTGCATCCCTCCGGGCAGATGTGGGCACAGGGCTGGGCACCCAGGGGCTCAGGGAACATTACTGGCCAAATGAACTGAAGAATGAGGGCCAGACTGATGTCTGTCCACCCCTACCTCCTCTCCCCCAGGTTCCTCAGTCGTTAAAGGATTTCTTTCTCTGAGACTGCTCACAGTGGACAGACACCCTCCATGGACAGGATGAGGTGGTGCTTCAGCTGTGAGGTCAGGATGAAGTCCAATGGGGCATTCGGGTGAGGGTGTAGGCAATACAGCTGTGATAACAACAGCCTTCTGGAGTCATGGTTTGTGGTGAGCAGGGTGTTTCCTGGGGTGGGGAGTGAGGGCAGAGACAGGATTGTCTAATGAGAAGAGAGATGGGAGGGCTAGAGAAAGGACACACACTGGGAAGAGACGGTGCTGGTCAGTGACTCCTCGGGGCTGCGGGTTTTCCAAGGCTGCAGTGGTCCTGGGCCAGGCAGCAATAGGTTGCGGGCATAACCGACTCTGAGCGAGCTGCCTCCTGTGGAAGAGATGGACACGTCCAACACGCTTGCTCAATCCCTGGTCCAGAGAGGGGGCCCGAGCCCAGGGCTTCCTACCCCATGGCTCTTCTATACTCCCCACACACGAATCATACATGACATTGTTTTTCCAGAAACTCCCCAGCAGCCTGTTGAGAGGTCACAGCACAAATCTCTGGCTAGCAAGAGGCTCCTTCCTTGGTTTCAAAGCCCCTCACAATTGCACCTTCTGTTTCTCAGCCTGAAATGCCGCCTCAAACTAAATTCCCCTTTTCAGCCTTTGTCTCTCCAGATAGTGGCATCTCTTCGCTGACTCAGGCAGAGCAGTCTCTCCCTGAGGGCAGAAGCTCCTGCCACCTGCTCTCCCCAACGTGTGCGCCTGCCCCAAGCCCCCCACCCAGCCTGCCCATGCTCTGAGGGTGACCCTGAGGGCAGACGTGAAGACTGGCCAGAAAAAGCCGAACCTGCAGAGAGACGGAGGTCTGGCCAGGTGCTTCCATAGCTTCTTGGCAAGTGTGTACACCTACTGTGTGTGTGTACACACAAGAGCCCTGCCCAGTGGCTACACTTTTTCAGAGGGGGCTGATGGGTGAGCGGGAGGGGTCTGTGGTTTTGCTGTGGACCTGGCTCTTGCGGGTGAAACATGACTGTCATTGTCACGCTCCTCCTCCCACCTGTCACTCTCAGTGACCATCACTGGAAACGCACTATGTCCCCAACTAGGGGCTGGGCTTCTTCCCCTCAGGTGACAATCTCCCATCCATGGCTGGCTCTGAGTCTCTTGTCTGCTGTGCCTCTGCTGGAGGGGGTTCCTCAGAAGAGTGGGGTCCTGCTTCCCCCCCACTCCAGGGTCTTTTCTGCAAGGTTAATAAACCAGCATTTGCTGGGCAAGAGGGTACATGGGTAAATTCATATACTGTGCACCTCCTCAAGCTTCTGTTCCCAAGACAATTTATCTAAACAAGGATCTTGTGTGGAATACAGTTCTCTTAAAACAAAACTGTTTTCTACTTCAACAAAGAACCAGAATAAAAGATGAGCTAACTGTGGCCTTGGGAAGAGTCCATAAAAATATCACGTGTGCATCTTCTAATACTTCTTTTGGCCTAGTGGCATTAATTGGCTTATGATTTTTGCTTGGGACATCAATGACAAACATCTACTCCACAACTAAGCAATTCAAGTACTTGCCTTCTAGGCCAGTGGTTTTCAAACCTGATATTAAGGAGTTCCATTATTACAAAATCTACAGTAAGAGTTCCACAGTTGAAATTTGGTTGGGAAGTCCAGAAGCCTGCCTGTCTGTGATCGCTCTCTCAGACCCCTTTTTGAAGCTCATCGTTTCCTCCAAGTTACCTCCAAGGAGGCTCTGACTTACTGGGAGCATGTCTGAACACCATTGTTTGTCTTCAGGATGAGCTGGATTAAGTCTTGATGCTGAACTGATCCAGGTTCAGATAAATTCCAAGTGATACAGGGATGGGAATGAAGATCTTAGAAGACTGAGCATCTCTCAGCGCACCTGCTGTGCTCCTGGAGGGTGGATTGCAGATTAAGATCTTCCCACACTGTTATCGTGTGCATCGTGGAGCCAGCACAGGCTTCTCCTCTCTTAGTTTATCACTTTTATCACCCCATGTTTTTTTTTTCCCTCTAGTAAAGTCCAGTCCTGAGGTAGAGCTATGGGGAACATTCAGATCCAAGAGAACTAAGTTCCCTTCAGTGTAGAGATTGTGTGGGTCTAAATAATTTGCTAATTCAACAGACATTTGTGGAGTCTGTACTGCGAGGCACTGTCCAGACACTGAGGATTCCACCATGGGGAAAAGAAGGACGCAATCCCTGTTTCCATGGCAGTCGCAGTTGAGTAGGAACCAGACAATTGGCTTGAAGAATATATAACTGCACATTCCTTTTGTGCTCTGAAGGAAGAACATGGTTCTAGGAGAGAAGATGGCAGTGAGTGGCGGTGACAGTGGCACCAGTGACATCGGCGGTGATTCAGGCATGCTGGTGATGAGGAGGAGAGTGGGTGGGAGGAGCTGCAACGTTGGTAACAATGGGAATGCCTGTAGTCGTGATGTCAATAAGGACCACAGTGGTGATGTCTATGACGGTGGTGGTGGTGGTGGTAGAGTTGATGTCAAAACTGGTGCAGCAGTGGTAGCAGAGGTGGCAATATAAGTCTGGGTGATGATGGTGGGGTGTTGGTGATAACAGTGGTTGTTAGCAGTATTGCTGGTATCAGTGCGGGGCGGGGGGGGCGGTGGATGGTGGCAGAAAGTGTGATTAATTGATGACAGTGGAGATGGCTGCAGGGATGATTTGATTCTGGCAGTGGTAGAGATGAAGATGGCAGGGGTGGTGATGGCAGTGCTGGCTTTCATTCAGTCAACAAAAATGGTCTACAGTGGCCATTTCTGCATTGATACTGGTGATGGGGCTGGTGGTAACGGCAGTCATGGTGGAGATGAAAACAGGGACAAGTTCATTCTGGAAAGACTAGTGTCTACATACTTCCAGTGAGCAAGACCGAAATATAATGTTTTAAAGGAGCGACAGTGGTCAGGAGCAGAGAGATAAAGTAAATGGAAGCATCTCAGCCCCATCCAAGCTTTCTAAAACTTGGTCCTGAGCCTCAGGTGAAAGCTCGGACTGGCTATATCCATTCTATGATCTCATCCCACCTCTCCTCCTTTCACTCTTGTTCTAAGCCTCTTTCCTGGAGGTTATTCATTTTCCCTTCTCCAGCAAACCTGAGTGACCCTAAGCCTACTCTTTGTTCCTGGAACCAGGAAAATGGTTCTCTCTCCAGCTAAGGCTTCACAGAGATGGCATGTGTAAACTCAAGTTCTCTGGGCCCCAGAGTCTATATATTTGACTCAGAGAGGAATAAAGGAAATGGGCAGTGGCCAGCTGAAGCCCAGACCTTTGTCTGGGGGTAAGGGCTCTACCTACTGCAGGGGGAAGGACATAGCTGGTGGGTGGGGCCTCCACTACCCAGGACTAAATTGCACTGATATGACTGGGCTTAAAGATGTAACACTGGCTTCTCAAGGAGACATAGGAGGAAGAAAGAGAATGAACAGGAATTTAAGGAAAGAAAAAGAGAAGTGCTATAGAACATTGTGGGAGGCAGTGAAATAGGAGGGAATGAAAGGTTTCTTTTTCAACTAGCGATCATCTTAGTGACCATTAACAGACACATCAGTCTTGGCAGAGCATGGCAAAGTGACAAATGGTACTTGTGTGCTGAGTCTTAAGGCTGATGCTTCTCATGGATGTGTTTCCCAGGCCACTGCCCTGTCCCAGCCACAATACACATGTGTGCACAGACACACATGCACACACACACACACTCTACACACCCACACTGCAGCCCCGGGGTGTCCCTGGTGGTTTTCTTGTTCAACCTGATTGAGATATAACTAAGTTGGAAATGTCTTTTTTGTCCACCTTTCAGAAGAAGGATGTTCAGGTCCATTTAGACTAAAGGAACTCTCTACTCCTCCTCCCTACTACACTTGCCACCTCCCCTCCATGCACACACACGTACACACTGCAGTCCATCACCGAGTTCTGCCAGTTTTACACCTACTTAGAACAGTTGCTCAGTTCTGTCACTGCTGGGGAGGGAATATGGCTTGACCATGCCCACTGACCCTCCTCCCTCTGGGTGGACTCGGGCCAGGGTCTGCAGGAACAAAGCTCGTGAACTCCGGGACCTGAGCTGCATCCTGGCAGGTGGCAGGGGCTGCCCCAGCCCTGGTGCTCCTGCTACGGTCACCACCAACCCCAGTGAGAAGCCTCGGGCCCCAGAAGGTGGAGCTTAAGTCCCCACCCCGAAGGGCAAGGGAACAAGTCTTCCCTAATCCCACTTTCCCACTAACAGCTTAGGGGCCCGGAACCCAAGGGAGAGGGGACTGTGGCTGTAAGGAGTGGCTGAAGCTCCAGGAGGTCAGGAAGGAGAGCACAATAATCACAACAGCACTTACTGAGCAATTGCTATGTCCCAAGCCCAGCTCAGGTGGTAACGAATCTGTCTGCAATGCAGGAGACCTGGGTTTGATCCCTGGGTCAGGACGATCCCCTGGAGAAGGGAATGGTTATCCACTCCAGGATTCTGGCCTGGAGAATTCCACGGACAGAGAAGTGTGGTGGGCTGCAGTCCATGGGGTCGCAAAGAGTCAGACTCCACTGAGCGGCTGACACTTTCACTTTTCTTTCAAGCCCCATGCTACATCACAGGCTTCCTCTCTCATAATCCTCAAATTCAGAAGACAGATGCCAGCACCACACTTTTTTTACTGGTGAGAAGCCCAAGGCGCTGGACTGCATAGCCAATAGTGGCAAAGTCAGAATGTGAGCGCTGACAGCAATCCCCGTAGCCCACACTGCTAGCCTCGGTCCCTGAGTTTACATCTTCACCTGCCCATAGTCTCCCTCGAGGTCTGCCATCTCGCCAGAGGCACACATCTGCCTGGTGTTCTGTCTGATCCTCTATGCACAGACCTCCATCTCACAGGCCCCTGGCAACTGAGGACCCACAGGTGGGCTGGGATGTTCCAGTGCTGGACTATGTGGGAGGGTGTGCAGAGGCCCCATTCTACTTCCCTCATCCTGCCCTGTGCAGGACAGGCCTGTCAGGAGCCCAGCAAGTCTGGGGAAGACCAAATGACAGCCGTGTTTACTACAACTTGGTTTGAAATAATGCTCAGGCTGCTCTGGACATTCCTTCTCTAGAATGGGTCTGGGGGTGGGGAATGGGGAAGTGGGGTGGGAGAGGAGAGGAGGCTGGGCTGGGGCTCTGGGGTTACAGAGAGACCACTGCACAGGGCTGAGGGTAAAGAGCCAAGAGGGGCTACCAGGCCTCTCTGCCTGGTGGGGAAATTGTGACAACCAAGCCTGGGTGGGTGGGATGAGCTGGAAGCATGAGTCTGGGAGAGGAGTGGGGAGGAGAGCTGCACAGAAGAAGCCCCCCACTCCATCTGGCCCCTGCAGACCCCTCTCTGGACCAGCCACAGGCAGAGTGATGAGACTGAGGGAGCTGAGACTGGGCAAGGCCAAGGTGGAGACAGGAGTTTCCAGCCGCTGCCAAGTGCTATCCTGCCACATGAGGGCCATCAGCCACGTGGTCGGGCGGGGGGCGGGGCGGGGACGGGCAGGGAGGGATTTATTTCTGAGGCCTCCAACAGNTGAATGTGATGGAGGTGACGGTGGCGCTGGTGACGGTAACTACGGGGGTGATATAGGATGTGATGCTACGGGTGACATGGGGATGCTACAGGTAATGTTGACAGTGGTTGTGGCAGAAAGGATGGCGACAAGGAGGGGAGACTGACGGAAGTCAGGAGGAGGAGGACAGTGCGGTGCTGCTGCAATGGCAGATGATGGCCGTGCGTGCAGAGGCCGGGGGGTACAGGTAAGAGGCAGGGGGAGAAGTGGGCGTGGTGAGGGTCACTGTCACGAGCAGCATGAGGCGAGAGCAATGCCGAAGAGGCACGGAAGTGGTGAGGCGGAAATGGGGAAGATGAGTTCTCAAAACTCTTTTTAAGTTCAGTAGAGGAGGATGTCAGCCTGTCAGAACAAAGGCAGGAGGAAGGAGGGAAGGAATCTTTAGAAGACACGTAAGGTCTGCTGTGATGGGGAGAGAAGGGGCGAGGCTCCCAAGCACAGACCCAGAAAAAAACTCAGCAACAACTCCTGACTTCTCTCCTCAGCAAAGACAACAGCTTCATGACTCAGGCTCACTCACTGATAGTAGCAGGCCTGAGGGCTGCAAGCGACCAGTGAGGTGACCCACAGCTGGGCCTCAGTTTCTCCCTCTGTGAAATGGGAGCAAGTGTGAAAACCAAATGAATGAGTGAGTTTTTCTCTCTTCCACAGGGACCCTGTGGCTGACCACAAAGCATGTGCAGCAGAATGAAGCTGCCTTAGTGAGGGGAAGGGAAGCAGTGGGGACTTATCACACGCAGTTGGGGCTTGGGAGATTGACAAGTTCTTCTCAGGAGAATTCAGAAACAGCCTGGTGTTACTCCTACCCCAGGGCCCATGCCCCTCCACTTCTCCATCACCCTCCCCTCATTTAGGCCACCACAGTGACAGTCACCAGAGCTGTCTGCCCTATTTCCCTCTTGGGAGGCCACACCCTAAGCAGGTTGCAGGGTAAACTGGTTTAGTCCGTGAACTCTGAAGTCAGACTCCAGGTAAATATTGTGTGGCCCTCTGGACAACAAACATAACTTCTTTGCATCTCTGCTTTCTCACCTATAAATTAGCACTAAAAAGACCTACTTTACAGACTGTAACACAATGACTATAAATGTGTTTAGTCCAGTAAGTGTCAACTCAAAGAACTGGCAGCTATTGGGCAGATACTGCAGGCTTCAGGTGCACCATGACCATTTATGCCCAGCAGTGGCTACAGCCCAATTCCCAAGAAGGGCAGTACCAAAGAATGTTTAAACCACTGGACAACTGCACTCATCTCCCATGCTAGTAAGATCATGCTCAAAATCCTGCATGCTGGGCTACAGCATTACGAACCGAGAACTTCCAGATGTCCAAGCTGGGTTTAGAAAAGGCAGAGGAACTGAGGTCAAATTGCCAACATTCGCTGGATCACAGAAAAAGTGAGAGAATGCCAGAAAAACATCTCCTCTGTTTCACTGACAATGCTAAAGCCTCTGACTGTGTGGATCATAAACTGTGGAAAATTCTTAAAGATATTGGAATACTAGACCACCTTACCTGCCTCCTGAGAAACCTGGATGTGGGTCAAGCAGCAGCAGTTAGAACCTTGTGTGGAACAATTGACTGGTTCTGGACTGATAAAGGAATACGACTAGGCTATTTATCGTCACCCTGTTTATTTAACTTATATGCCAAGCATATCATGAGCAATGTCGAGCTGGAAGAGTTACAAGCTAGAATCAACATTACCAGGAGAAATATCAACCTCAGATATGCAGATGATACCACTCTAATGGCAGAAAGCAAAGAGGAACTAAAGAACCTCCTGATGGGGATGAAGGAGGAGAGAGAAAAAACTGGCTTAAAGCTATTTAAAAAAAAAAACAAA
>SJYQ01022595.1:188315-242597 GCA_006410935.1 Redunca redunca
TGTGGTCCAGTGACTAAGCCTCCATGCTCCCAAGGTAGGGAGCCCAGAGTTCAATCCCTCATCAGGGAACTAGACTCAGCATGCCTCAACTAAGACCCAGTGCTGCCAAATAAATACATATTTTTTTAAAAAAAAGATAGAAGGCCTCTGGGGACAGTATAAGACAAGAGTGATGTCAAAATTAAAAATCATTTCAACATGTAATTTTTATAATATTTGGTTTTTAGTCACTCAGTCATGTCCAACTCTTTGCAAACCATGGACTGTATGTAGCCTACCAGGCTCCTCTGTCCATGGGATTCTCCAGGCAAGAATATAGGAGTGGGTTGCCATTTCCTTCTCCAACTTTTATAATATAGATTGACTTTAATTATACTGGAAGGATAGCACATACGAAATGTTTTTAAAACAATGCTTATTGATGAAATGAATGAAATTACTGAGTTTCATGTGTGTCTTTTCTATTAGTTATCTACTGCTATATAGCAGATTATATTGAAACTTAACAAAACATTTATTGATTTATTATCTTATACAATTTTTAGACTCAGGAATCTGAGACAAGCGTAGCTGACTTGTTTCTGGCTCAGGATTCCTCACGAGATTATAATCAAACTGTCAGCTGGGGCTGCAAATACTGAATACTCGCCTAAGGCTCTGCTTCCATAAAGCTCACTCACATGGCTGGTGGCTGGTGGCCTTGATTCCTGGATACAGGCGCCTGGATACGGGCACCCTCTCCACAAGGCTGCCTCAAGACTTGGCAACTGGCTTCACCCATAGTGACGGATCTGAGAGAGGTAGCAGGAAGCCTCTGGCCTCAGAAAAGACATACCAGCATGTTTGCTCTGTTATGTTGGTCACACAGAGCATACCATGACCTTTGCTCCGTTGTGGGAGTGCGTGTGGGCTAAGTTGTTTCAGTTGTGTCTGATTGCGATACCATGGACTGTAGCCCGCCAGGCTCCTCTATCCATGGGATTCTCTAGGCAAGAATACTGGAGTGCATTGCCATGTCTTCCTCCAGCTGATCTTCCCAAGTCAAGGGACGAACCCACATCTCTAACATTTCCTGCGATGGCAGGCAGGTTCTTTACCACTAACACCACTTGGGAAGCCGATTGTGGGAGAATGCTATGCACAACAAAAAATGTAAATATCAGAAAGTGGGGATCTTTAGGGGTCGTCTTGGATGCTGGCTGTGATCTCCATTAATTTAATTTTGGATTAATTATTACTAAAATAACATTTACTTCTAAATTAAAAGGGATCTCAAAAAATAAAATAATGATTTTTTTAAACCAAAAATCAGGGAGGTGTCTGATCTCTGGTATACATTTGTCTTTAGCACTACAAATGCAAATTCCAATAGACACATAGTATTGGCAAGTCAAATGCCACAGGCCGTGGTCCCATCGGTAACATTTTTCTAAAATGAAGTACAATTCTTGGTAAGTTCCCAAGAAAATGAAGTACAGTTTTCACAGTAGTTGCTTTTACGGGGGGAAAAGATAGTATATTTAAAATCATGCAAAATTGGCATATTTATATGTAAAATATAATCCCATTTTAGGCTTCAATGACTATAAGCGAGTATTCACCCACATGAATGTCTGGTGGGATGTTTGAATGCTGAGCGGGACAAGGAACAGTTCCTCATTTTGGTCAAGTACCTTGTACACTGTGAAACACCCGGTGTCCCTGGCCCCATCTCTTAAGTGCCTGTGGTCAGGGATGATGTGTAAAATACTTACCAACTAGGGTTGCATGGATTTACCAATCCAGCCAGCCAGCATGACAAACTGGGCTTCCCAGGTGAAAGTGAAAGTCGCTCAGTCATGTCCGACTCTCTGCAACCCGATGGACTGCATACTCCATGGAATTCCCCAGACCAGAACACTGGAATGCGTAGCCATTACCTATCCCACCTCCAGGGGATCTTCCCAACCCAGGGGATCAAACCCAGGTCTCCCACATCGCACTCGGATTCTTTTACCAGCTGAGTCACGTAAAGAATCTACCTGCCAATGCAGGAGATTCAGGTTTGATCCCTGGGTGAGAGGAAGATCCCCTGGAGAAGAAAATGGCAACCCATTCCAGTATTCCTGCCTGAAAAATCCCATGGACACAGGAGCTTGGCAGGCCACAGTGCATGGCATCGCAGAGTCAGACATGACTTAGCGACTGAGCACACACATAAATACACATAGCGTGACAGACTGGTCCAAATGGGCTGCCTGTTCAGTTCAGTCACTCAGTCGTGTCCGAATCTTTGCAACCCCATGAACTGCAGCATGCCAGGCCTCCCTGTCCATCACCAACTTCCAGAGTTTACTCAAACTCATGTCCATTGAGTCGGTGATGCCATCCAACCATTTAATCCTATGTCATGCCCTTCTCCTGCCTTCAGTCTTTCCCAGCATCAGGGTCTTTTCAAATGAGTCAGTTCTTCAAATCAGGTGGACAAAGTATTGGAGCTTCAGCTTTAGCATCAGTCCTTCCAATGAACATTCAAGACTGACTTCCTTTAGGATGGACTGGTTGGATCTCTTGCTGTCCAAGTAATGCCTCACATCTTGTCGACTGAAGATTTTCCCCCAACTTTCCATAATGTACTGTTGGAGGCAGTAATGCCTCTGTGGAGAACCACTGAGTTACAGCTGAGTAAATGCGGAGAACCACTGATATACTCCTTGCAAGAAACAGGGTTGAATACCTGTGGGGAAGATCCCCTGGAGAAGGAAATGACAAACCGCTCCAGCATTCTTGCCTGGGAAACGCCATGGACAAAGGAGCCTGGTGGGCTACAGCCCATGGGGTCTCAAAGAATCAGACACAACTGAGCACGTAGGCACGCTCACACGTCCATCCCCCTCCAACATCCAGCGTTTCATGTTCATCATCTCAAAGGTTTACAACTATCCTGCAAGTTGAGTCTAATGATATTGACTGATAAGAGAAACAGATGCCTAGGAAGGTCTCATAGCTAGTGAGTGGAAAATCCTGGATCTGAATTCAAGTCTCTCGGACTCTGAAGCTCATTCATTTCGTCTCCCCTACATCACATTTCCTCTTGCTCATTGGTATTACAGGCAGTTAGGGAGACAGGGACCTCAAGAAGAGTAAATAAAGGACAAGAATAATAATCCAGCTATAAAGCACATTGAATCCTACCTACTGCATAGCCAGGGAACTCTACTCAATACATATAGTATCAACCTATATGGAGAAAGAAATGGCAACTCACTCTAGTACCCTTGCCTGGAGAATCCCATGGACAGAGGAGCCTGGCAGGCTACAGTCCATGGGGTTGCAAAGAGTCGGACACGACTGAGCGACTCACACACACACACACACACACACACACACACGCACATGAAGAAAGAAGCTAAAAAAAAAGAGTTGATATGTGGGACCTCTCCGGTGGTCCAATGGCTAAGACTCTGAACTCCCAATGCAAGGGGTCCGGCTTTGATCCCTGGTCAGGGAACTAGATCCCACATGCTGCAACTAAAGATCACGCATGCTGCAAGAACACTTAGTGCAGTCAAATATTTATATATTTGGCTAAATAAAACATAAAAGAGTTGATTTATGTTCATGTATAGCTGATTCACTTTGCTGTATAGCAGAAACCAACACATTGTAAATCAACTATACTCCAACAAAAATTTAAACAAACAAACAAAAACCCCATTGAATCCCAGGTGGCCCCTGGGAACCTCAGTGTATGGAGTTCTAGAATCTTCTCTCAGGGACTTCCCTGGTGGTCCAGTGGGTAAGACTCCATGCTCCCAATGCAGAGGCCCTGAGTTCAATCCCTGGTCAGGGAACTAGATTCCCACATGTTGCCACTAAGACCCGGTACAACCTAAATGACTCAGTGTTAGAATCTTCACTCAGTAATGTGATCTGCTCCATGTCCTCCCTGCCAACCCCAGAGCTCAGTGTGTGGGTAAGAACAGGGGTCTGGAATCACACCAACTCTAGTCAGTCTGGATTCAAATCCCCAGCTCCGCCACTTTCTGGCTGTGTGCCAGGTTATTTAATCTGTGCCTTAGTTTCTCCATCTCTCAAAAAAGTTAATAATAGTACTTATGTTGTAGGACTGTTGTGAAGTTTGAGTTAACGCAAGGAAGGTGTTCAACAAGCGTGAGCTTCTGTTGCCTTCTCTGTCGCTCGTAGCTTATGACTCGTTGTTACACCCTATCTCATGCCTGCTTTATGATAACTGCAGCTTGCATTTGCCCTCTTAATGCCTTGTGGTCTGTCTTTTTATTTCCTTTGCTCAGTACTGATTAGTTCTACTTTCCATGAGCACATGCAGCAATCTCATGATGGCTTAACAGATGAGATAGAACTATACGTGTTGATTTGGAAAAATGTTGAAGATACATTAAAGGCAGGTGAAGACAAAGATAAGAACGTGTATAATGTGCTCACATTTGTGTATTCTTAAGAAAGCAATGGAGATACAGTGTGTGTCTATAAATCATATACAGTTGACCCTTCAATAACTCGGGGGTTGAAGTGCTGACTCACTGCGCAGTCAAAAATCCAAGCATACCTTTATAGCTGGCCCTCCATATGCTGGTTCCACAACCCAGTCTCAACCAACTTGGCTAGTGCAGTTCTGTTCAGTTCAGTTCAGTCGCTCAGTTGTGTCTGACTCTTTGCAACACCATGAATTGCAGCACGCCAGGCCTCCCTGTCCATCACCAACTCCCGGAGTTCACTCAGACTCACATCCATCGAGTCGGTGATGCCATCCAGCCATCTCATCCTCTGTCGTCCCCTTCTCCTCTTGCCCCCAATCCATCCCAGCATCAGAGTCTTTTCCAATGAGTCAGCTCTTCGCATGAGGTGGCCAAAGTACTGAAGTTTCAGCTTTAGCATCATTCCTTCCAAAGAAACCCCAGGGCTGATCTCCTTCAGAATGGACTGGTTGGATCTCCTTGCAGTCCAAGGGACCCTCAAGAGTCTTCTCCAACACCACAGTTCAAAAGCATCAATTCTTCGGCGCTCAGCCTTCTTCACAGTCCAACTCTCACATCCATACATGACCACTGGAAAAACCATGGCCTTGACTAGATGGACCTTTGTTGGCAAAGTAATGTCTCTGCTTTTGAATATGCTATCTAGGTTGGTCATAACTTTCCTTCCAAGGAGTGTCTTTTAATTTCATGGCTGCAATCACCATCTGCAGTACTGTAGTACACATTTATTGGGAGAAAAAAAAAAAACAAAACAGATAGAAGTGAACCTACACAGGGTTTCCCTGCTGGCTCAGTGGTAAAGAATCTACCTGCCAATGCAGGAGACACGGTTTCAAACCCTGATCCAGGAAGGTCCCACATGCCATAGGGCAACTAAGCCTGTGAGCCACAACTACTGAGCCCCCGTGCTGCAACTACTGAAGCCCGTGAAACTCAAGCCTGCACTCCACGAGAGAAGCCACTGCAGCGAGAAGCCCTCACACTGCAACCAGAGAATAGTCCCTGCCTGGCCACAGCTAGACAAAGTCCACACACAGCTGCAAAGAGCCAGTGCAACCAAAGTAGATAAGTAAACAAAATTTAGAAAAAATACGTGAACCTGCACAGTTCAAACCCATGTCGTTTAAGGGTCAACTATGTACAGATTTTTTTTTCAAAGTGGACTTCCCTGCTGGGCCAGTGGTTAAGAACTCACCTTCCAATGCAGAGGACACAGGTTGGGGAACTAACGTGTCACATGCCACTGTAGCAACTAGGCCAGCACAGACAAAAATTTAAAAATAAATTTTTGAAAGGATATTGTGGTTAGATAGCATCACTGACTCAACAGACATGAGTTTGAGCAAACTCTGGGAGATAGTGAAGGACAGGGAAGCTTGGTGTGCTGCAGTCCATGGTGCCACAAAGAGTCAGATACAACTTAGTGACTCAACAATTGTGGTGGCAAGGTAACACCCCCCACCCCAACTATGTCCTAATCCCCAGAATCTCTGAATATGTTGTTACACAGCAAAGGAAAACTAAATTTGCAGGTGGAATTAAGGTTGCTATTGACTGACATTTTTCTTTTTAATTTTTATATTGGAGTATAGTTGTTTCACAATGCTGTTACTTTCAGGTGTATAATAATGTGATTCAGTTACACAGATATGAATATCCATTATTTTCAGATTCTTTTCCCATATAGGTTATGACCTAACATTGAGTAGAATTCCCTGTGCTATACAGAAAGTCCTTGTTGATTATTTTATATGTAGTAGTTGATTATTTTATATGTAGTACTGTGTATGGCGGAGAAGGCAATGGCACCCCACTCCAGTACTCTTGCCTGGAAAATCCCATGGACGGAGGAGCCTGGAAGGCTGCAGTTCATGGGGTCGCTGAGGGTCGGACACAACTGAGCGACTTCACTTTCACTTTTCACTTTCATTCATTGGAGAAGGAAATGGCAACCCACTCCAGTGTTCTTGCCTGGAGAATCCCAGGGACGGGGGAGCCTGGTGGGCTGCCGTCTGTGGGGTTGCACAGGGTCGGACACGACTGAAGCGACTTAGCAGCAGCAGCAGCAGTGTGTATGGGCTTCCCTGGTGGCTCAGACAAAGAATCTGCCTGCTATGGGGGAGGCCTGGGTTCGATACCTAGGTTGGGAAGATCCCCTGGAGAAGGGAATGGCTACCCACTGCAGTATTCTTGCCTGGAGAATTCCATGGACAGAGAAGACTGGTGGGTGACTGTCCATGGGATTGCAAAGAGGTAGACATGACTGAGTGACTGACACTTTCACTTTCACTCAGTTCAGTTCAGTTCAATTCAGTCACTCAATCATGTCTGACTCTTTGCGACCCCATGAATTGCAGCACACCAGGCCTCCCTGTCCATCACCAACTCCCGGAGTTCACTCAAACTCATATCCATCGAGTCGGTGATGCCATCCAGCCATCTCATCCTCTGTCGTCCCCTTCTCCTGCCCCAAATCCATCCCAGCATCAGAGTCTTTTCCAATGAGTCAACTCTTTGCATGAGGTGGCCAAAGTACTGAAGTTTCAGCTTTAGCATCATTCCTTCCAAAGAAATCCCAGGGCTGATCTCCTTTAGAAAGGACTGGTTGGATCTCCTTGAAGTCAAGGGACTCTCAAGAGTCTTCTCCAACACCACAGTTCAAAAGCAGCAATTCTTTGGCGCTCAGCCTTCTTCACAGTCCAACTCTCACATCCATACATGACCAGTGGAAAAACCATAGCCTTGACTAGACGGACTTTTGTTGGCAAAGTAATGTCTCTGCTTTTGAATATGCTACCTAGGTTGGTCATTACCTTCCTTCGAAGGAGTAAGCGTCTTTTAATTTCATGGCTGCAATCACCATCTGCAGTGATTTTGGAGCCCCCAAAAAATAAAGTCTGACACTGTTACCCCATCTATTTCCCATGAAGTGATGGAACCAGATGCCATGATCTTAGTTTTCTGAATGTTGAGCTTTAAGCCAACTTGTTCACTCTTCTCTTTCACTTTCATAAAGAGGCTCTTTAGCTCCTCTTCACTTTCTGCCACAAGGGTGGTGTCATCTGCATATCTGAGGTTATTGATATTTCTCCTGGGAATCTGGATTCCAGCTTGTGCTTCTTCCAGCACAGTGTTTCTCACATAAGTTAAATAAACAGGGTGACAATATACAGCCTTGATGTACTCCTTTTCCTATTTGGAACCAGTCTGTTGTTCCATGTCCATTTCTAACTGTTGCTTCCTGACCTGCATATAGGTTTCTCAAGAGGCAGGTCAGGTGGTCTGGTATTCCCATCTCTTTCAGAATTTTCCACAGTTTACTGTGATCCACACAGTCAGATTCTTTCACTAGTGTGTATATATTAAACTGACTTTAAAATGGGGAGATTATGCTAAGTGAACTGTATGGACCCAGGGTCACCATATGCGTGCGTGCCAAGTCCCGTCAGTCGTGTCTGACTCTATGTGACCCCATGGACTGTAGCCCGCCAGGCTCCTCTGTCCATGAGATTCTCCAGGCAACAATATTGGAGGGGGTTGCCATGCCCTCCTCCAGGGGATCTTCCCCACCCAGGGATTGAACCCGTGTCTCTTACATCCTCCTGTATTGGCAGGCAGGTTCTTTACCACTGGAGCCACCTAGGAAGCCCAGGGTCACCACAAAGGTCCCGAAAAGCAGAAGGGGAAGAGTCAGGGGGATGAGACATGAATAGGACTCCACCTGCTGTTGATAGCTTTGAAGAAGAAGAAATGGCTATAAGCCAGGGATACAGGCAGCCTCTAGGAGCTGGAAAAGGTAAGGAGTCGGATTCTTCCCTAGAACCACGGGAGGAATGAAGCCCTGCTTGCACTTTGATGTAAGCTCAGTGGGATCCACCTTTGGGGGTAAGGGGTCCTTTTGTAGGACCTTGCTCCAGTCACTGGGATTTCTGAGAATCCAGATGGTGGGATGGTGGATTGCCTTGTATGACTTCAGTAACTGTAGCTGAATTAATAAAACTTTGTTGAAAACAGGAAAGGCAGTACTTCTGGGAACAGGCAAATAAGCAGGAGTTGTGCCTGAGAGGTATTGGAAATGTCCTGGAAGGTGGCTGAGGCCCAGGGATGGGTATCCAGGCAGTTAGTATAACAGGGAAGTATGGCCCCAGTCATACAGACAAGGCTACAGGGGACTCCCATCTCTGGGAGGGGTACACCCAAGAGTAGGGCTACAGCCTGGGAGCACAGCGAAGAAAATGAATGAGGTGCAGTTGTATGGACAACAAAGTCCTACTGTATAGCACAGAGAACTACATTCAATATCGTGGGATAAATCACAATGGAAAAGAATGTTAGAAAGCATGTGTATATATGTTTAACTGAATCACTTTGCTGTGCAGCAGAAATTAACACAACCTTGTAAATCAACTATACTTCAATTAAATAAACAAACCCAACCAAGGCTTTATTACCCGACATGGGAGTGTTAGATTTTGTGCATTTGTTGCTCAGTTTACATTACACTGAGAAATTTGATTAACCTCAATTCTTCAAAGAACCAACTGTAACTGGCCTATCACTAAATTAACAAATTAAAGGGCCAGAGTTACTCAAAATGAAAAAAAAAAATGCAATCATTCTGTCAAGGAACTTAAAACTATAGTCCTGAGGGACCAGACTACTGACTGAGGCCAAACCCAGGCACACAGAACAAGGACACGGAGATAAAAGGCACTTGTGATCCACTCACGGTGCTGGGCCAGGGTCCTCGTCCTACAGTTTGAAGAAAGGAGCCATGAAAAGGCTGGGAATCAGACAAGTCTGATATGTGCCTATTAATGAGTTCAGCGATCTCAATAAATCATTACTACATCTGAAAATCTGACAGTTACATGGTGAAAAACCAACAGAAAAAAGGTCAACGCTCCATCAAAACAGAGCCTAAGTGTCACATTCTGATTCCACAAATGCCAATGAACTGGCCCAAATATTTTTTCTGGCCTGGAAGTTACTTCAGTAAGTGACCCTGTTTGTACAGCGAACTTGCTTTCTTAGCAAGAAGAGTCCATGTCTGTCAGTTCTGACATCATCAAGCAAGAAGATAAAACATTTAGATGGTCAGACAAAAACATGTTTATTATTGCTGTTGTTTAGAGAACACTGGACCATTGAATAATCATTAACATTGTTTATTGATTAAATTTATTAAAATAGACATTTACAAACATAAACTGCTGTGCTGAAACTAGGAATTACTAGAGTTTTCTGATAACCTTACCTTCTCATTAGCTAATATGAAAAATGATTTCCCTGGTGGTTCAGTGGATAAGAATCCACCTGCCAATGCAGGGGACATAGGTTCGTTTCCTGGTCCAGAAGATTCCAAGTGCCACGGAGCAACTAAGCCCATGCACCACAACTGCTGAGCATATGCTCCAGAGTCCACGAGCTGCAACTAAACCCGCACACCACAGCTACAAAAGTCCATGCATCCTAGAGCCTGTGCTCTGCAACGGAAGTCACCACAGTGAGAAGCCTGAGCCCCACAGTGAAGAATAGCCCCTGCCCACCGCAAGTAGAGAAAGCCTGCAAGCAGCAATGAAGACCCAGCACAGCCAAAAATAAAAACGGTTTCCTTTATATATGTTGTTGTAACGTGATTAGGTAAGTGAAAGTGAAAGTCACTCACTCGTGTCCAACTCTTTGTGACCCCATGGTCTATACAGTCCATGGAATTCTACAGGCCAGAATACTGGAGTGGGTCGCCTGTCCCTTCTCCAGGAGATCTTCCCGACCCAGGAATCAAACCAGGGTCTCCTGCATTGCAGGCGGATTCTTTACCAACTGAGCTATCAGGGAAGGTATCATGTATTGTAATTAGGTGCCATGTATCTAATATTTAACAAGATTCACAGAAGCATCACCTTATAAAATGTTTTGGAGCAATATTTTTTATTATAAAGCTCTTACTTCACACTGGTCACAGCTGCAATAGATCACTGCAGAAGCTAGTGATAACTCATTCAACAAAATAATCACATATTATACCCATTAATGCCCCATCATCTAAGCAGAAAGGTCTGAAATTTCCTTCTGAAGATGTAATTTTACTTATCTATCACACACTTTACAAAATAACTTGTTCTTCCAAAATCAGAGGGGCAAGTGACATGCTTCTGAGGCACTTCCATAGTACAGCACTCTGAATTAAATAAGGAAACAGAACAGCTCCTTTTGACAAGTCTCCATATCCTTCTACTTGCCCAATTCTGTGAATAAGGCAATTACACAGACCTTAAAAAGTCAGATCATTCTGAGAGTGAATGGGACAGTCTCATGGATGTCAATCTCTTCTCATTTGCCAAAGGTGCAAGTGAGCACAAAATTGTGACATCTTGTAGTTGCTTATTAAAGGGTTCCTAAGACAGAAAATTGGATCCCTAAGACTGTAAACTGATATATTCCTCTCACTGAAAAAGCCTCTGAGAAGTGTGATACGTAAGAGAGAGGCTTCAGATAGGTTTATGTAAAACCAACATTTTGACTCTGATTAGAGATGAAGCCGTAAGTGAAACTTTGTTTCCATTGTACCCACCTCAGAGAGGTCAGAAAATAAACTCTTTAAAAAAGTGGACATTGAAGTCTATTTCTAGAATAGCTAAATCAGTTAGCTTGGCTGATGGATCTTTGCTGCCAATGGCTCATGAAGTTAGACAGTGCAAAGTACAACCTAGATGTTTGGTGGTTTCTTTATTCAGTACCCACAGAGAAGGCCTTTATAAAAAAAAAAGAAAAAGGAAAGAGTGCTGGAACTCCATTACACTAATTTCCTGTTGTAACATTTCCAACCATATAGAGAATGTCCCAAAAGTCTTAGACTAGTTTCGTGCTTTAATAAACTCAAGTCTCAATATTAAATTGTTTCCTCTTGTCTTGCTATGTCCTCAGAACAAAGCTGGTTGAATATTTCTCAGACTCATTTTCTCACAGTTCTCTCACTCACTTACATATCACTGGAGATGTGGGTTGTTTTGTGAAAAGTACAGAGATGCACAGTTCTCAGACTCTTGTGTTATAGAAAGAAATCTCAGCCTCTATGTGTGGTGTTAATACTACTGAAAATTATTTGGGGCAGTACTGTAAACATTGAGATGGTCATATTTTAATAAATTTCCACACATTCATCCAGTTAAAGAAACCTGTCTTAACTCCAGGTGTTTTCTCTCCTTCTCCCGGATCAGTGTTATTAGGGTTTTTATCCGTGATTTCTTTCGCTTTTATAAGGGTTGTGTATATTTCCTGGGTTCTGGCAATTTCTTTCTGTGCATCAAAATGGACCTTCTGCCTAGTCAGGAGGGGAACAATTAAATTAAAATCATTAATTCGCTTATTTAGCTTTTTGATGTTTTCTTGAAACTGCTCACAAACTTGGTTCCACTGTTTCTGTTCAGCTGATGTCATTGGATTCCCAAGTTTTTTCCTCGACACTAAAATTGCCTCTCTGAGTTGATCAATGGTATCCTTTATTTCCTTTTGCATTAGGATCCATTCTGGTTGGTATCCATTATCTATCAATATTCTGTTCAGGTTGTGAGTCATAGGATCAATATATGAACAGCCAGAAAATTTTTTCAGAGGTTTTCCTTTCCCGCTGAGATTGTCAAAGTCTCCTTTTGCCATTGATTCCTGAATGAGATCCTCCACCAAACGCTCTATTGCCTGAGTTATCTTTCGTTCCTTACTGTGTCTTACATCTTTAACAGTGACACTATCAGGGAAGTACTGGCTTTGCAGTTTCTGCTTTTGGTATTCCATCACTTGTTCAGTTGCACGGTCTGCTCTAAACTGCCGGTACTGCTTCTCTCGTTGACTCGGAGTCCCAAAACCAATACCCTCAAAACTTAAGTAATGCCGGTGTTGGGGTGTTTTATATTTGAATTTTTCTTCTTCTTCTTCTGTGTCTTCAACTTTACTCTGTCTGGCATTTGTCTGTTCTATCAAGTGGGAAAGTACCTTCCTGTAAGCTTCTTCGATCCTTATAAACGTTGCAGAATCAGCAGTACTAGAGCCACCGTCTGGATGGTATTGCTTGGCAAGCTTACGAAAAGATTCCCTGACATCATCTGCAGAACAGCCTTCATCCAGATTCAGCAGCCTATAATATTCTCTTATATTTCTTTTGGATTTTTGAGTTGACATCATTCTAGTTCTTATGACACCAAGATATGGACCCACTTTCATTCGATTAGGAATCACTGAAGCACTTCTCAGATGAGGTCTTAAGATCTGAGCCATCATCACATACGTTGTGTTCCTTATGGTACCCAGAGTTCTTCCCTAGCAATGATCTATAAAACAACAAATATAGGGTGAAGAAAGTTGTATTATCAGCTAAACTCATATTTTCAGCAATATGGATGAAATTACGCATGCAATAAGGGCAGTTCTTTCTAATGCTGCTGCTAAAATTCTCAGAGCTATGATTCATTTATGTTAGCAGAGAAATGGAAGTTGATGATGTCCTACATTAACATTGCGATACTATCTAGATTCTACTCCTCACTAACTAACCCCAGGATGTTAGAGCTGGTAAGTTCTCAGAGATCATCTATCCAATCTTTTCTTTTTATGAGAACATGTAGACCCAGAAGGTTAAGCAACATAACCAAATCCAATAACAAGGTGGAAGCAAAATGGTTAGGGTTAGGGCACAATAAGCCTCTTGTTTAATTGTCTGTATCCCCAGCAGATCATGAACTTCATCAGCACCATTACTTCTTTAGTAGAATGTATCATTGTCTTTACCGTCCCAAGGAGTCTTCTCACGAGGAGACATGTGAAATAATCAGAGCACACGCCAAAGTATGTACCTAGTCTGACACTAAATTGAATAGAATCAAATGTCCAAAAAAGATTTTAAGCTCTGCAGCTTGTTAGGAAGGAGCTATTCGCCCCAAGTCGAAAAACCAAGCTGAAAGGGTGAGCCCCCTAAACACATTAACTATTATTTTTAAAACGCACGGTACAGAAGAGGAAGGCAGTCTTGTACGAAGGTAATGGCAATGAAATGCTGGACGTGGTTTCATTGAAAATAGGACTTTGATGTATACATGCTAAAACTGAGTTCCCGGGGACTCCAATTTCTGTACAGTTGGGATCGAGGACTTTCATGTTTAACTGGGACTTCGGTGATGGTGCCCACGGTGGCCGTCCCGAGGGATCGGTCAGTCCAGACGCTGGACACGCCCCTCCCCGCCCCCTACTCACCTCAGCCGCGGCTCAGCGGCCCAGCGGCTCAGCGGCTCCCGCCTCCAAGCTGAGCCTCTGCGCGTGCGTGCGCCATCTGCCCTTCGCTCCACGGGTGTCTCCGCGGGAGACTCCGCAAGCTCCGCCGCTGGGCTAGACCATCTGCGCTTTACACAGAGGGAACCCTCGGGGTGTGGCGGGCAGTATTATACCTAACAGGGACAGGTGTCCTACCTTACCAGAAAACCCCAGAATCTCCTTTAGGCCCTCGTCTTCTCAAGAGGACAAGAGGAGGACTTTTCGGGAGGCCCCGCCCCGTCCCGGGCACCAGCTCCGCCTCCGCCCCCATCGATCGAGCGGGATTCTGGGAGATGTAGTTCTCTCGGAAGTGCGGCGCACGCAGGACTACTTCCGGGAGGAGGAGGCTGCAGCGAAAAGGACGCTGTGGCACCTCCTTCGATGAGTGGGGCTTCTCGTAGCCTGTGGCCGGTGTAGGTGGGGACCATTGAAGTCCGAATGGTTTGGAGGGCGACGCCCCTCGGAAAATTGTTTTGAGAAGGGGGAGACGAGTCCGTTTCCCCGAACAGGACCTGGACAGCCTCTTCGGGTGTGCAGCCGGGGACACCCTCTCCGAAATTTCTCAGGAAATTCTACCTCAGAAAGATCTAGTTAACCAAGGTTAGAAAGCTGGTCTTTTGTTAGTTCAAGAACCTAGCGAGCAGCTCATTTAGCCAGGCGTCGGTAGTGGGTGAGAACAGTCGAGGACAAAATTAAATTAGGTGTGTTTCCTGGCTTTAAGTTCAGCCACTCTCCTGGGGATTTACTATTTCTTCCTCCTGTACAGGGAGTTTTTTTTTTTTTTTTTTTAAAGAGGCAGAACCTTGGGTAGTCAGACTTGAGTTGAAAATCCTTTTTGTTTACACTTGCGTTTCTGCTTTTATCTGGCAAATGATTGTACCAGCACAGGGTAAACGTATGTTAAGCCCTTCCTTTTGTCAGGCACTGTACTAAATACGCTATGTACAGTCTTTTAAAATCCTTACAACAGCCCTCTGAGGTAAGCGCTACTGTCTTCCCCATTTTACTTATGATGAAATAATAATTGCATCAAACGCAGTACCTTTGTGTGAAAATTACACAATGTATGTAAACCTCTTTGTATTGTGTCTGCCTGGCATGTTAAATTTTTTTGTTGTTATGACGGTGTCTCCTGAAACAAGCCAGAAATAGGTACTAACCTAGAAAGGCTTCTGAGTAATTGTTGTTCAGTCGTTGCTCAGTCGTGTCCAACTCTGTGACTCCATGGACTGCAGTACGCCAGGCTTCCCTGTCCTTCACCATCTCCCGGAGTTTGCTCAGACTTAAGTCCATTGAGTCGGTGATGCCATCCAACCATCTCATCCTCTGTTGCCCCCTTCTGCCTTCAGTCTCTCCCAGCGTTAGGGACTTTTCCTGTGAGTTGGCTCTTCTCGTCGGGTGGCCAAAGTGTCAGAGCTTCAGTATCAGCATCAGTTCTTCCAATTAGGATTGACTGGTTTGATCTGCTTGCAGTCCAAGGGACTCTCAAGAGTCTTCTCTGGCACCACAGGTCGAAAGCACTGATAAAGCATCAGTTCTTCGGTGTCCAGCCTTCTTTATGGTCCAGCTCTCACGTTGGTACGTGGCTACTGGAAAAACAGCTTTGACTGTAATTTGCTACCTTCTACTAGGTACACAGAAAATGGTTTAAATTTTGATTCAGAGGGATTTCCTTATAAGCAAACAATGAACACTAAAGAACTCCAGTGTGAAAGAAAGTGTTTCTCCAAGTTTGAATTCTTCTAGCCAATGTTTTAAACACAGCTCTAAAAGTGGGGAAAGCACACAGTTTTAGAAACTACCCACACTTATGTAGCACTTTGTATTTTATTCAATACAATGCCCTGGTCACAAATGTCATTTTGATGTTTGCATCTTATAAGTAACTATGCTTTAGTCCAAGCAGTTAAGTGATTTGGATAAGTGACTAGACTCTGTAAGTTACTGGGACTCTTAAGTCTATTGCTCTTTTCAGAATGTCACTTTTGTGGTATGATTCTTTACATGTAGAAAGTGAACTGAAGTCAGCCGAGTAATCAGTAAAGCACACTTTCAACCACAAAGTATAAATTACCTAACTGACCCAGGAGATTATTTTTCTTATGTATATGAAACCGGAAGGCAGGCAGTTTCTGGCATTGGTTCAGCTACCAAGAGGTGCTTTATCATCCTCTCTCTCTCCCTCTCTCTCTCTCTATATATATATTCTGAATCATTTAAAAATAATTGTATGTATTGTGTTCCTTTACTCCAAAGCACTTGTTTTTGTAAAGCAAAATACTTTACGCTGAAGTATTGTTTCGTCAAAGCAAGGGCATTCTCTTACATTATCATAGCTCTGTTAACAAATTCAACAGATTTAACATAAACAAAATATTATTTAATGTATAGTTTTATATTCCAGTTTCAACAGTTGTCCTGATGATGTCTGTGAGAGCAACCCATAGACTTAAATCAGCAGGTCAAATGAGTGATAAACCAAAGCAGTATTGCCCAGTTTAATTATGGGCAGAAAGAGTTCACCATCGAAAATATAGTTCCCGTTTAAAGAGGAAAAATACAGGGACATTTCTGGTAGTCCAGTGGTTAAAACTCTACACTCCTAATGCAGAGAGCCTGGGTTTGATCCATGATCAGGGAGCGAGACCTCACATGCTGCAACCAAGGGCTTGCATGCCTCAAGTAAGACCCAGTGCAGCCAAATAAATAAATATTAGAAAAGAGAACTGGAGTTCTTTTCCTTTTAAAAGGTGGCTGCATACTCTGCAGTCAGTCCTAGTGATTATAAGATGTGGTCAGAGGATCAAATTTAAAGTCAGAACCAAACATAGGTTGACTAGCTTTGTTTTTTTGATGAGCCACTTGTGAGCAGTTCTCGAGACTAGGGACTGATCCTAGCCCCTGGCGGTGAAAGCGCCAAATCCTAACCATTGGGCCACCACAGACACCTGGTTAACTATCAATTTTTATGTGATCTGCTACCTTGCTTATTTAAACTCCATAGACTTTTAAACTTGTTCATTTTCAGTTTAAATTGTTAACTACTTTAAGGTTATGTCATAATTCAAATCAACATGCTTGAACCTGAGTCTGTTTTTTTCCACAAAGTCTTAATTAATCACTTCAAGTTTCTCAGCTGGAATGCAGTATAATCTTGTACAAAAGGGCTGCTTTTAGTCTATTGGATTTCATATGTGTAACATGTCCTAGTTTGAAACATCTTTTTCGTAATTCTGTACTCTTACAATAGAGTTGAGCGTTTTGAAACAAATTTCCCCATAAACCAGGGAGGGTAGAGAGTTGGCATGAATTCCATTAGCATTAAACTTAGTCATTAACTGTTTTTCTGAGTGGGTGGAAAATAGGTGTGATACTTTTAAAAAGTTATTAAAATTTTTTTCCTACTTTATAGTTACATTACTGAGCTACTGCAAGAAGCTTGGCACTGCAAAAGTAACATTTTTTTTTGTTCTTGGATATAGTTTCAGGCTTTGACTAAAGCATGTGAGGGCTGTGTTTTAATTCCATCTGTTTCTTCTTTAAAAAAAAATGCATTTGTTTATTTGGGGCCATGCTGGGTCTTTTTGCTGTGCATGGGCTTTATTTCGTTATCCAGTTGCAGGGGAGCAGGGGCCGCTCATCGCTGTGGCAGACAGACTCATCTGTGCAGTCCACTGCATTTGAGTTCAAAGCACTCAAGCTTCAGTAGTTTGGGCTTGTGAGCACAGTAGCTGTGGTGCATTGGCTTAGTTGCCTCTTGGCAAGGGCCTCTTCCTGGACCAGGGATTGAGCCTGTGTTCCTTGCATTGGCACGTGGGTTCTTAACTGCTAGACCACCAGAGAAGCCCCTCTTCCTTCCTTCGTTTCATTTGCTGGTTCTGTGGTAACTGCAAAGAAGTTGATTTATTTCCAGTAAGTTGTGGTACCATAGAAACCAAAATCACACCCCCCTGCAGATTGATGGATGGTTCCATCTGAATTCTAAAGTCACATTTTGTTCAATGATGTTTGCAAATTGTATCTTCTGAAACTACAATATCCAGAAACACCATGAATCTGCTTTCCTCTGGGTGCCATCTCAATTCATTGTTTTTGGTTTATTTTATTGAAATAGAATTGAGGAACAGTATTGTTAGTTTGGTTATATCAGTTCCTTTTTTACTCTGATCAAGGAAGTGTTTGTTGTAGACAGTGTCAGCTTTAAAAGAAAGGAAGAGGTAAATGAACTTAATTAGCATAATAAGACTGAAAATCTACAAGAGTTGGGAAGAGGTAACCTGGAAAAGAGGAGATTCACACTCATTTGAATATTTCTCCATTCTTCATCTTCCCTAGTAGATTAACCAGTTATCTAACACCCAAGGTGCCACACACAGGATTTGTGGGAGTTTGCTAATGAAAAACTACCCTCCCCAACCCAGGATGCCAGTTTTCATTTGTGGCCTTGAATCAACATAAGGATTTATTGTCATTTGAGCCTGCATTTGAAGATGCTTGCTCCTTGGAAGAAAATTTATGACCAACCTAGACAGCATATGAAAAAGCAGAGACATTACTTTGCCAACAAAGGTCCATCTAGTCAAAGCTATGGTTTTTCCGGTAGTCATGTATGGATGTGAGAGTTGGACTATAAAGAAAGCTGAGTGCCAAAGAATTGATTCTTTTGAACTGTGGTATTGGAGGAGACTCTTGAGAGTCCCTTGGACTGCAAGGAGATCCAACCAGTCCACCCTAAAGGAAATCAATCCTGAATGTTCATTGGAAGGACTGATGCTGAAGCTGAAACTTTGGCCACCTGATATGAAGAACTGACTCATTTGAAAAGCCCCTGATGCTGGGAATGACTGAAGGTGGGAGGAGAAAGGGACAACAGAGGATGAGATGGTTGGATAGCATCACTGACTTGATGGACATGAGGGTGCTGCAGTCCATGGGGTCACAAAGAGTTGGACACAACTGAGCGACTGAGCTGAAGTGAATGCTTTCTGTTCCTTGAAACAATGAATAATGTATATACCTCCAATTGCAGGCTAATAGTGGGGAAAACAACTGCACATCAGTAGCCTGAGAATCAAGATTTGAATTGTTTTCAGCCCATATAACATTTACCCAACATGTTTATCAAAATCACTGCTTTACAACATAACTACTCTGTTTGCTTTCTTTTTTTAAAGAAAAAAAAATTATCTCTGTCTTTGGCTGCACTGGGTCTTAAGACCCAGCTGCATGAGGGATCTTTTAGTTAAAGCGGGTGGGATCTGGTTCCCTGACTGAGGATAGAACCCAGGACCCCTGCACTGAGAACAGTCTTAGCCCCTGGACCACCGTGGAAGTCCCCATTCTTGTTTTTTCTCACCCTTCAAAATTTGTTTCCATTTTTATTGAGCTGTAATTGACAAAAATTGTATACCTTTACAGTGTGCAACTTGGTAATTTGGTATATGTACAAGTGTGAAATAATCATTACAATCATACTGATTAACAAATTAACATATCATCACCTCACATAGTTACTGTTATCTTTTCCTTTTCTTCTTTTGAGATTTCAACTGCAGGATGGACAGCCTTCATCAATCCTTGGGGAACTTAGGACTTCATTTATAGGTAAAGAATTTTAATAAGGGAATTCCCTGGTGTTTCAGTGGTTAGGTCTCTGCACTGCCACTGTAGCGGGTCAGAAAAAAAAAGACTTTTTATCTGGAGTTAAGATCCATTATCTTCTTTTACTCCTATGCATTGAGTTTGTTCAGCAGCAATTAAAGTCCTATGTGGAGCTTCCCTGGTAGGTCAATGGGTAAAGAATCTGCCCGCCCATGCAGGAGACACAGGTTCGACCCCTGGTCCAGGAAGACCCACATGCTGTGGAGCAGTTAAGTCTGTGTGCTACAATTACTGAGCCCATGTTCCCAAACTGCTCAAGCCCACATCTAGAATCCATACTCTGCAACAAGAGAAGCCACAGCAATGAGAAGCAAGAGGGGAGCCCTCAATCACCACAAGAAGAGAAGGCCTGCTAATAGCAACAAAGACCCGGGGCAATCAGTTCAGTTCAGCTCAGTCGCTCAGTCGTGTCCGACTTTCTGCGACTCCATGGACTGCAGCACACCAGGCCTCCCTGTCCATCACCAACTCCCGGAGCTTGCTCAAACCTCATGTCCATGGAGTTGGTGATGCCATCCAACCATCTCATCCTCTGTCATCCCCTTCTCCTCCTGCCCTCAGTCTCTCTCAGCATCAGGGTCTTTTCCATTCAGTCAGTCCTTCACAAAGAATTGGAGTTTCAGCTTCAGCACCAGTCCTTCCAATGAATAGGACGGACTTCCTTCAGAATTGAGTGGTTGGATCGCCTTGCAGTCCAAGGGACTCTCAAGAGTCTTCTCCAACACCACAGTTCAAAAGCATCAATTCTTCGGCTTTCTTTATAGTCCAACCCTCACATCATGACTACTGGAAAAATCATAGCCTTGACTAGATGGGCCTTTGTTGGCAAAGTAATGTCTCTGCTTTTGAATATGCTCTCTAGGTTGGTCATAGCTTTTCTTCCAAGGAGCAAGTGTGTTAATTTCATGGCTGCAGTCACTATGTGCAGTGATTTTGGAGCCCAAGAAAATAAAGTCTGTCACTGTTTCCCCATCTATTTGCCATGAAGTGATGGGACCGGATGCCATGATCTTAGTTTTGTGAATGTTGAGTTTTAGGCCAGCTTTTTCATCCTCCTCTTTCACTTTCACTTTCTGCCATAAGGGTGGTGTCATCTACGTAACAGGTTATTGAAAATTCTCCTGGCAATCTTGATTCCAGCTTGTGCTTCATCTAGCCTGGCCTTTCACATGATGCATAGAGTTAGCAGGGTGACAAAAAAGCAATCACTCAGTTTTTAAAAAATTAAACAGAATAGCATTAAAATAAAAAACCCAGTTAGGAATACATGTTACCAATGAGGTAGGAGACACTAAAAATTGTAAAATATTGCTGGAAGAAATGAAAGAAGACCCAAGTAAAAGGAAAGACATCCTGTATTCATCGACTGGAAGACAATATTATTCAGATGGCAATACTCTCCATATTAATCTACAAGTTAAATTCCTTTCAAAATCTCAGCCTTTTTAAAAAAGGTGACAAGGTGATCCTGAATTTACATGGCAAGTCCACGTACACAGAATAGGGACTTCCCAGGTGGTCCAGTAGCTTAGAAGCCACACTCCCAGTGCAGGAGGCCTGGGTTTGATCCCTGGTCAGGGACTGCACGTGCCACAACCAAGACCTGATGCAGCCATATATATATATATATATATTAAATGGAACACAGAATATAAGAAAACAGTCTTGAAAAAGAAGAATGAAAGTGAGGAGTCACACTTCCTTATTTCAAAACTCACTACAAAGCTTCTGTAATCAAGACTGTGGTACTGGCATAGGATAGACAATGAATGTAGATATCAATGAAATGTAATTGAAAGTCAAGAAATGAACTCATGCATTTTTGGTCAATTGATTTTTGACAAGTGTGCCAAGACAAATGGGAAAAATAGGCTTTTTAGTATGTGGTGCTGGGACAACTGGAGAAGGCAATGGCATCCCACTCCAGTACTCTTGCCTGGAAAATCCCATGGATGGAGGAGCGTGGGGAGTCCATGGGGTCGCTCAGGGTCAGACACGACTGAGCGACTTCACTTTCACTTTTCACTTTCATGCATTGGTGAAGGAAATGGCAACCCACTCCAGTATTCTTGCCTGGAGAATCCCAGGGACGGGGGAGCCTGGTGGGCTGCTGTCTATGGGGTCACACAGAGTCAGACACGACTGAAGTGACTTAGCAGCAGCAGCAGCAGCAGTTGGGACAACTGTATATCCACTTGAAAATGAATGAAGTTGAACCCGTGCTTCACATATTAAAAAATGAACTCAAGATGGATCAAAGGGCTTCCCAGGTGGCGCTAGTGGTAAAGAACCTGCCCGTCAATGCAGGAGACATAAGTGACACGCGTTTGATCCCCAGGTCAGGAAGATCCTCTGGAGGAGGACATGGCAACCCACTCCAGTATCCTTGCCTGGAGAATCTCATGGATGGAGGAGCCTGGAGGGCTGCAGTCCATAGGGTTGCACAATCAGACATGAGTGAAGCAACTTAGCACACAAAAATATAAAACTCTTAGAAGGAAACAGATGTAAAGCTTTGAAACCTTGCATTTGGCAATGGTTTCTTAGATATGATACCAAAAGCACAAGTAATAAAAAATAGAAAATTGGACTTCATGAAAATTAAGAATATCTGTGCTTCAAAGAACACCATTAAGAAACTGCAAATGCATGCCACATAATATGAGAAACAATTTTCAGATCACATATCTGTTAAGAGTCTGATATCCAGAATATATAAAGAGCTCTTAAAATTCATTAATAAAAAGAAATTTAACTCAGTTTAAAAATGAGCAAAGATTTGAATACCACATTTCAACCAAGTGAAAGTGTTAGTCACTCAGTCATGTCCAACTCTTTGTGACCCCATGGACTGTAGCCCTCCAGGCTCCCCGTCTGTGGAATTCTCCAGGCAAGAATACAGGAGTGGGTAGCCATTCCCTTCTCCAGGGGATTTTCCCTATCCAGGGCTTGAACCCAAGTCTCCTGCGTTGCAGGGAGATTCTTTACCATCTGAGCCACCATGGAAGCCCATTTCACCAAAGATGTTCAAATAACCACTAAAACATTAAAAGATGCTTATCTCTCTGCTGTTATCTGGAACCCTGTATTCAGTTGGAAATGTCTTTCCATTTCTCCTTTGCCTTTTGCTTCTCCTCTTTTCTCAGCTGTTTGTAAGGCCTCCTCAGAGAACCACGTTTCCTTCTTGGATTTCTTTTTCTTTGGGATGGTTTTGGTCACTGCCTCCTATACAGTGTTATGGACCTCTGTCCTTAGTTCTTCAGGCACTCTGTCTACCACATCTAATACCTTGAATCTGTTCATCACCTCCACTGTATAATCATAAGGGATTTGATGTAGGTCATACCTGAATGGCCACTACTTTCTTCAATTTAAGTTTGAATTTTGCATTAAGGAGCTGATGATCTGAGCCATAGTCAACTCCTGGTCTTGTTTTTGCCGACTGTATAGAGCTGCTCCATCTTCAGCTGCAAAGAATATCATCAGTCTGATTTTGGTATTGACTGGTGATGTCCATATGTAGAGTCTTCTCTTGTGTTGTTGAAAGAGGGTGTTTGCAGTGCGTTCTCTTGGCAAAACTCTGTTACCCTTTGCCCTGCTTCATTCTGTACTCCAAGGCCAAACTTGCCTGTTACTCCAGTTATCTCTTGACTTCCTACTTTTGTGTTCCAATCCCCTATAATGAAAAAAACATCTTTTTTTTGGTGTTAGTTCTAGAAGGTCTTGAAAGTCATCACAGAAGCGTTCAACTTGAGCTTCTTCGGCATCAGTGGTTGGAGATAGACTTGGATTATAGTGATGTTAAATGGTCTGTCTTGGAAACAAACCAAGATCATTCTGTTGTTTTTGAGATTTCACCTAAGTCTGCATGCAGTTGGGTATCTTTCCCTTTCTACCTTGCCACCAGAAGATGTTCTTGACCCAGGGATTGAACCTGTGTCCCCTGCATTGTCAGGTGGGATTCTTTACTGCTGAGCCACCAGGGAAGCCCTTTGAACTTTATTCTTCCCTTATTTCGCAAAAGGCACACCTGACACTTACCTTAAATCTTACCTCAGGGCACCAAATGAAGGCATGGTTGAAAAGGCTGATTTGCTGTGGAGGTGGAGAATAGGAAAGATATTCTTGACAAAATTGGAGGGTTTCCAATACTTGGCTTTCAACACAATCTAGTAGATTTGTCAGCTGATCTTTTTCTCCATACGGATTTTAGTTCCCCTTTTGTGGATCAAACTTGTGCCAGCTACATTGGGAGCACCGAGTCTTAACCACTGGACTGCCAGGGAAGTCCCTCAGCTGAATATTTAATTAAAAATGATTTTTAATGATAGACCTTGTTTTGGTTTTGTTTATAACAGAAGCAGTCAAGGAATTGAGTGATATTGCTCCAGAAAACTTCATATTAATTTTTGGAGGTTTGTGGTGCAGAAAGATTTAAAATTCAGTTTGACTTCAGTGTCCACAGATATTTCATGAACCTTTTAAAAAATAAATGTATTTGTAATATTAGGCTTCCCAGGTGGTGCTAGTGGTAAAGAATCCGCCTTGCCAATGCAGGAGATGCAAACAACACTGGTTTGATCCCTGGCTTGGGAAGATCCCTGGGAGCAGGAAATGGCAACCGATTCCAATATTCTTGCCTGAGAAATTCCATGGACGGAGGAGGATATCCTGGCAGGATACAGGCCATGGGCTCACACAGTCAGACGTGACTGAGTGACTGAGCACATCTGTAGTATCATCCATGCAATGCTTTACTGCAGTGCTCAGTACAGGTGGGGCTCAGGAGTTAGCACTTTTAAGCTTAACCAGGGACCTACCAGGTTAACAGACAATTTTAGGACTAGGATTGCTGTTCAGGTGGATTAGTATGTTTTGAAACCAGGGGCATCGCGTGGGCTTCTGGGCATGGAAACTTTTTATCTCCCATTTTTTGTAGGCAAGACTCCAGCCTCCATGACCTCCCCTGAGTTCCAAAGAGTGGATTTGAACAGTTGCTAATTAAAGTGAGGAGCAGCCAAGAAACCAGCTGAGGCAAGATTAAAGGGGCCACAGAACTCATCAAGGTCAGGAGACCCACACGTGTGATAGTCTTTTATATGTAAGTTTGATGCATAAGATTAAAAGTAATCCTGATCTATTTTAAAAATTATACAAATTCATCTTTTTATGGTAACAGGAGTTGTATTTTTTGGGGGAATAGTTTTATCGACTAATTCATATGGCACACAATTCACCATTTTTGAGTACAGTTCAGTGGTTTCGGTGTGTTCATGGGGTGGTGCAACTATGTTCGCACAATCGATTTTACTATGTTCTTGTTACCCCAAGAGACACTGCAGAGGTCATTGCCTCCAAAGACCTCTATTCCCATAGCCCTGGGAGACTGGTAATCTCCTGTCTCTAAGGATTTGCTTGTTCCAGACATCCCACATAAATGGAATCTTAAATGCGCAGTCATGTGACTGGCTTCTTTCATTTAGTATAATGTTACAAGGTTGATCCATGTTGCAACCAGTACTTATTTCCTTTTTATGGCAGAGTAATATTTCATTGCAGGGATAGTCCATTATCTAGTGGACATTTAGATTATTTCTGGTTACAGCCTTGTGGTTAATGTTAAGGTTTACATGGTTTGAGAAAGAATGACTAAGAAGACTGTCTAAAAGAGCGTAGGGATGGAAGAGGTAAAAATTGCGTATTAGATAATTGGTAGAAAGCAGTTCAGGCTTTTTACCAGTTCAGATAAAAAAGGTAAGAGGAACTGTCAGCATAATGTGAACTTCAAAAAATAACTGTAATGTTATTAGTCTTCCTAAACCTCTTGCAGCTGCATGTCACCTGACCTTTGGAGCTGGGCCTTTGCCAAATCGGGGCCTCTGAGCATGGGAATCATTGTCGTGGCATCCACCATCATGTGAGGCAACCAAAGGCTGTGTCCTAGTCTCTTTACCCCAGCCCGTTAGAGCAGGGTGAGTGACCTAGACTTGACCAGTCATGATCCTACTTGGGCAAGTGACCCAGAGACTGAGGAAGTCAGGGTGCACGTCAGTTGTGGAAGTGGCGAGACTGCTCACTGAAGCGAGGCCAGGGGAGCCTGACTTGGCCGTGGCACCCACGTCCTTGCCGGTCTTCCCCTGGGCTCGACTTTGGCTGTGGTTCTGACTGCTCAGCATGGGAGCGAAGAGCCCAGAAAACTCTGGTGAAAACAAGTTATGAGGGACTAGCTACACTAGTTACTAAATGCCATATTGTACTGGAGTTACTTAGCTCAACTTGGCACATTACTTAACTTTACTTAGTACAACTCGGAGATGGATCTCAGTTCCCCAACCAAGACTGAACCTAGGACCTTGGCAGTGAAAAGTGATGAGTCCTAACCACTTGACTGCCAGGGGATTCCTTGTACCTGAGTTTTTTTTTAAAGTCTGTATAAGTTAAAAAATGGTTAAACATTTAAGAAGGTACATTTAGAGGCTAAAATCTCTTAAATTATTGTAACATTCCTCTCTAGAGTATCTGACTTACCCATCACTTTGGAACCAACACTTGAATGCTTTGACTATTGTCTGTAACCTGTACAACTGATTAAAGTCGAACCCCCTTTCCCCTATCTCATATCTTTATACCTGAACACAATGTAGGGGCTTGTTTAATCTTGCTTACACAAATAGAAACAGAGACATTAAAGACAAACATCTGTATTTTATTAACAAAAGAATTTAACATCTGTTGTCACCCTTCTATGCATTGCCTCTTAAGTTAAATGACCTTTTCTCGAGTATCATTTTAAACCAATGGCTGCACATACACTCAACATGTCCAAATACTATTTACCACAAACTAGACAGCAGAACACTTTATGTGACTCCTTTGTCCTTTCAGTATGCAAGAGTCCTGCCTGCTTTTTTTTTTTTTGGTTCTGTGAACCAGGTATTTCTGACACATTTTGATTCTTGCTATCTGAAGATATTGGATCAGCTGCCTTCCATGGAGTCCAGGTTCCTTTTTGTGGGGATTAGTGTCTAAATTATATTTCTTAGGTCATAAATGGATTGGTTTTTCTAATTTACATCTTGGTATCAGCTTCTACTTTTATTATAGGATGTGATTTTATCAACTAAATAAGGTTTTGCTTTGTATCTTCCAACTTTCTAAAAACTTCATAGGATAGTGTTTGGCACTTAATTATGTACATAATAGGCACATAATTATGTTGAGTGGACTCCCTAGACAAAAATGAATCAACTGTTTCTGCAGCAAAGGTACCTGTATGAACTGATGTACCTGGAACAGCATCTGATGGCAATTGCTGACTACAGTCAATGAGAGGCAGGGTAGTGTTGCCCAGCTGCCTGGGGAAGCCGGCTTGGACCAGAGGCAGTGAAGAGGATCTCTCTGAAAGGGTCTCTGTCTTTCCATCTGACTTTGTTTCTCTTCACCCTCTATACTCTTTCCCGTTCTAAGGCGAGAGCTTACTATCTTCTATGTGTAACTACTGTAAGGGTCCTGTACTGTTGAGGTTTTGAGTTTAAATTCCAACGGAGGACTTGTATAGGGCTTCCAGGCACCTACCAGCAGGGTGCCCATTGCTGGGCAGGCAGAACTTTTAAGCCCCTTTGAAAGTGGCTCAGAAGTTTAAGGCTGGCTGGCTAGCTGCCTGTGGGCCTGGTGGCCATTCGCTGTTTGCTCAGCTGTGACAGAAATGTGGTCCTGTTTGTAGGGTCATGTGCATATGCCCAGTATGTGAACCTAGACCTCCCAGTTCCAGAATTGCATATCCAGACTGGAAACAACTGGCCAGGGAGGGAAACCATGTGGTCCCTTTAAATGCTTTACTAGTCTGAGTAGATTGCCTTCCATCCTCCCAAACTGTGAAGCTGAAATCTGGGTATTATAGAAACTGTCAATTATTAGAGGAATGTGTAATGATACTTCAAAGCACAGAGAACACTATCCCTCAATGGGAGCTACCCAGAAATTTTATGATACCAACTTATGATCAGAATAATTGGAAAAGTCTTAATTCAAATTAGTACAGATATACAATATGGGGACGAGATACTAACTTATTAGACTTGTTAGCTCTTTGAGAAAGAAAAGACTAAGTTTTGGTATCATACTTGGCTGAGAGTAAAAGGAATTCTGAAGGCCTAGTTTGATTACGAACAAGAAGGCCCCAAGCAGGTAAAACCTGAAAGGCCACTGGAGGCAACACACAGATGTCTCACACATCTTTTAGGCAGAGTCCAGGATAAAAAGTCCCCCTGCAGCACCTCCAATGCTCTCAAAGCTGTCTCCGTTCCTGGCTGATGATGCTTCAGTCCTCTGTGACCCAACAGATTCTGCCATTTTCTCCAAGACATACGGCCCCACTGGCCACCAGCTGGAGGGCTGAGGGAAATATTTTATGTTCTGCTAATTTTACTCTCTCAGACAGAGTTTCAACAGTGTCACCCCTCTTCACTGGAACGGCTTCCTGTAAGATAATTTGACCAGCATCTACATCTTCCTGGAAAAGAAAGCAGAAGTTTTGAATGTTACCTCTGGCAAGTGCAACTGACATTTAAATACTAATCACGAGCCATACTCACAGCTACAAAGTGCACGGTGCACCCGGTGATTGTGACCCCAGCGTCCAGGACTTGTTCATGGGCATTTGAACCCTTAAACGAAGGGAGCAAGGATGGGTGGATATTGAGCATTTTCCCTGGAAATTAATTAAAATGTGGTCAGAATCGGGAATGTACACTTTCTTGTCTAGAATCAGGAGTCAACAGGAGCAAGCTTTCTCTAGGTTGGGTGTTTTCATTGTCAAAGACAGAAATGAGGAAAAGTGAAATACACGTTATCATCCAAGGAGGCCCTGGGAGCAGCAGGTTTCTGCCTTGCACATATGAAGACACAGTGAGGGACTCTGAACAGGTGTCGGCAGTGATTCAAAGCTGGAGGGGAAGGGGTCTACTCTGGCTTATAGGGCTCTTGACATTAATAGCGGATCCTGTGCAATCTGACAATAATGCCTTCTTTGCCATTTTCTGGCAATGGTTCAAACTTCTAAACAAGGAAAAAAGTCTCCTCCCAGTTTTTATCCAGAAGATGAAACATTATATTTGTATTAATGTGAAAGCAACCTAAGCTATCTTAGAAAACATAATTATAGCACACCAAAGAAAACTGATGAAGAAGGATAATAAGTCATCACTGGGTCATTCTCTGGGCTAAAGGCAAAGGAAATTCAATTATTATGTGTGTCAAAATAAAATGTCATAGTAGATCTCTTATGACTGGAATGGTTTGGTAAATTAACCACCCTAGAGTAATTTTCAGTTGATTTCTCAATGTGGTATCAAACAGTTTTTTGCTTACCATTCCATTTTCTGACGAAGGGGCCAGATAAAATTCTCATGAATCCTGCAAGACAGACTATGTCTGTGGAGAACTCTTCAAGGACTTTGTCAACTGCATTGTCAAATGCTGCACGATTTTTATATAATTTATGGTTAATTACCTAGAAGAGAAACAGGTAAGTACTATCTGTCTCCAACAAATTAACCAAAAATTATTTAAAATCCAACCTATAAATAGACCACATTGACCATCTGAAGACACATGTGATATCAAGAATGAAGGAATGAACCAGAATGGAAAGGTAAGCCTAGTAGCCACCCCAAATCCAGATGTCTTAAGAACACTTAGGGGCAGATTATGAGCTTGAATAATCTGTAAAGATACTTTTCAAGGTAACTTACTCTGGTGGGAATCCCGGCTTTTTCTGCTTTATCTAAGCCAGCCACTGCAGCTTTGTTGGAGATCACGACAACAATGTGTGCCAAGCTACTTGGCTCCCTAGTGCTGTCTATGAGAGCTTGGAGGTTCGATCCTGAAAAAAGGCAGAAAAACAGAGGTGAAGACATAATTCTTTAAAAGGTTTATATATTTCAAATAGGGAATGGTCAAGATTTTTGAATAAAAATGTCTTGGAAAAGATTGGCAAAATATGTGAGGCTTTTACATTTCCTTCCTCTTGGAATAATAGATTAGTATCTCATGAAAACATAAGCACAAAATATGAATTAGCATAGCAGTAGAAACAGTTTAACACATGTTAAAACTGAAGGAGGAGGAACAAGCTGCTTAATTAAACAAGAAAAAACCTGAACACTTTCAAGAAGAAATAAACCACTACAACTGACCTCTTACAATCATTTCTTTGCTTTACCGTCAACTTGGGTCTAAAGTATACCGAAACCTTAAAATAGACTTGTAAAGCATTTTTACTTCTGAGATTGTAATTTAAAGAAAGAATCTGATATGTACTTATGAACCTGCTGTATATTTACAAGAATGTTCATAGCAAAGTCACTTAAAACAGCGGTGGGAACTGCTGGGTGATCCAGCGGTCAGGACTCTGTCCACTTACTGCCATAGGCCTGGGTTCAGCCCCATAAGCCAAATATCATGCTGTATCCATCCATATGAGAGAAAACAACGCTCTTATTACTTTACCCCTCTGCCCACAAGAGGCAAATGAAAATTTTGTACTAAATTACTGTTGACAATTAAAAAAAGCCTCAATAAGTAAGCCTTAAGACTTTTCAACTATAAAGCTACAATAAAAAAGTTGTAATTTGCATTCTGTCTAGAAAAGCTTCTCTCTCTTCAACCATGTTCCCAACACCCTCTAATTTTCCTTTAGAAGCTGTCTAAGATGCCTGAGAAAAGTGGAAGGACTGAGGATGCAGAATAGCTAACATTCCTTAATACCCAGCCTCACTCTACTAACACTGTTCTTACAGCTGCAGGTTTTTTTAGGGGGGAAGAATGGGAGAAAAGGAAGCACATGTCTACAGCTCTGTAGTAAAGAGAGAGCCATGTCTCACCTGTCCCAGATATTAAGACAGCTACTCTTGCCTTTTTCGATTGAACAGAGAAATGATTTCTCAGGGTTCCATTCTCCAGTAATGATCCATTTATTTGCATGGTTTCAATCAGGTTCTCGACTTTCACACGAGGAGAACCTTTGGTGCAAACATACCCAATAAGTAAGTCAAGAACAACTGTGAATTAACAGTAATATGGAAAGAGAAGTGTTTTAAAAACACTTTAGAACACTGTTATTTTATTCTGAAAATAAGATATGCAGGATTAAAACAAATATTAAGTTTGTTTTACTTATCATTAACCACTCATAGAAACTTCCTGAAGGCAGACACTGCCCACTTCAACTAAAAGCTACAGCACTGTAGCTACAGTGGACATGTTAGTGCCTGCCAGTGTTCTCTCCCATTTCCTGTAGATCTTCCAACCACACTAGTGCTATGACCTCTCAGCTTCAAGGGCAGGCATGTGACCTAGCAAGACCATTCAAAGGTTTGATATAGGATGGTGAGAAAGTGAGGGCCTCTCTCAGTGCAATGTGAGTTGAAGGATGTGGGCTCAAGACATCTTACGGGTATTTGGAGAGCCTGCCTGAAAATGAAACCTACACAGTAAAGGAATGAAAGGCAAAATTAACGAGTCTTGACATCTCTGTTAGAGAATCTGAGTGGGTTTTCTGCCATTCTGCCAATATCTAGTGCTTCTAACAGAGTTCTGGGTAATACAGTGCTTGTTAGGTGCTTGCTCACTGCTCCTCGAATTGAGCTGTGTCACAAAGCAGAGCATGACTTAAGTCCTCGCGTGAGAGATTACTTTGGGAAGTAACAGGGAATGATGACGGGGAAGACTCTTATACTGAGTGTGTTATTCAGCTGGTCACCGCTGTGGGCAACTTGGGCTTGGTCCCACTGGGACCCTCAGAGGAGCCATGTAGACAGACTGTGCCTAGAACTGCTCCCGCCTTCTGTTTCTCAAGTGGGTGCTGACTCATTACCTCTCACCTGCTGATCAAGGGCTGCTTCCTGCAGGGTGTGGTTGTGCGTGTGACTGCTACACACAGGGTCAGACCCTGAGGCAGAAATGAAGAGATGCCTGGTATTACTGGCTGGGATGTTTCCATGTGACAGCTGTGTAAAGATAGTTGCCATAGCAATGGGTGGGCAAAGCTCCTAAGGCAGGGCACAGTTATACTGAAGGTTATAGATCTAAGAGCCACTGAAGGAACAGGTTACCTTCGGGACACGCAACCACTCTGCCAATCACCCAGGCTTCTTCCTGGTGCTGCTCAATATCCTGCAGAGTCTGCTTCACCAGGTCCTCTGATACCACGAGGGCAGCCCCAATCCCACAATTAAATGTTCTGGCCATCTCCTCTTCAGAGAGGTGGCCTTCCTGCTGTAACCAGGAGAAGATCCTGGGGACCCTCCAGGTCTGGGCATCTGAAAACAGGCAAGAGTTGTTCCTTAACCTACTGTTGACCCAAAGTATAAAAGCATGCACATTTACAAAGCTATGGAAATTAAAATCAGGACGGCTATTTTATATAAGGAGAAACTACTAACTGGCCTTTCAGAAGCTTTCTGGGGATCCATCTGTACTAAGGCATTAAGAATACTTCTGTGTTACACTTGGCCAGTATTCACAATTGAGCAAATTTTTGCTTAACTAGTTTTGTGCTGCATTAACTACCTAGATCCTTAGAAATTCCCTGATGAAACAGATGCTCTAATGGGGCTGAATTCCAGTAAAGGCTGGCATAGTACCCTTCTGAGAATGTCTAGTTGGGTCTTAGCGATAACCAAAACGCACCCTGAGTTTGATACAAAACTACTGGCTTATATACAGACTTAGGGGAAATACAGCTACTACTGTAGAAAACTTAAGCTATATAGAAAGTTTAAGAGCAATACTCTGCCCCTCTGCATTTATTTTAAAATTTAGGGAACCCCCTGTCAGTCCAGTGGTTAGGACATGCCAGGTTCATTTCCTGTTGAAGGAACTAAGATCTTGCAAACTGCACAGTGGGGCCAAAAAATAAAACAAGAAGAACAAACAAGCTAGACTTAGGTCTGTTTAGAAACTGTTTTTGTTTTGTTTTGGCCCCACTGCATGGTTTGCAGGATCTTAGTTCCTGGACCAGGGACTGAAATGAGGCCACCACAGTGAAGTGCTGACTCATAACCACTGGCTCACCAGGGAATTCCCAACCAATAAGTTTCCTGTAACAGCAACCTTCACTTATTGTCTCTGTATCTCTGCTATCATCCCTTGTGCCAATAATCTGGGGGGTGGAATCTACCCTCTCAAGTTGCTTTTTGACACTGCTAACCAGTATCATGTTGAAAACCTTGCTGGGAGTTGATACTTTCACATGGTTTACTCCCTGATTCAGACTGTTTTAACTTCTCACAGAAATATTGCAATGAACATGGCAAAGACTTAAAACACTGTATTCTCATTCTCTATTCAAATCTACTCTTCTACTGTCCTATGTACGTTCCCACCTATGTACCCACTAAACCAGAAACCTGGGACTTCTTTTTTCATGCTAAGCACACAGTGATTCTTCTGTCTCTCTTCCCAATGCCTTGGTTTGGGTCCTCTCTATCCCGCACATGGACTATTTAATAACTACCACTTCCCTTCCCCTCCTAGCAAGTTCCTGATTCTATCTTGACAGAGCTTAAGCTTACCAACCCTCTAGAGAATCTGCTTAGAACATTTCATCTGATATAATTATAGGGCTGTATGCCTTATATGTAGGACTTCCCTTGTGGCTCAGATGGTAAAGCGTCTGCCTACAATGCAGGAGACCCGGGTTTGATCCCTGGGTGCGCAAGATCCCCTGGAGAAGAAAATGGCAACTCATTCCAGTACTCTTGCCTGGAAAATCCCATGGATGGAGGAGCATGGTAGGCTACAGTCCATGCGGTCACAAAGAGTTAGGACACGACGGAGTGACTTCACTTGGTCTGTGCATTATAAACATGGCCAATAACGTGAAAAGATATGGTAAAGGGTCAGTCCTATTTTTTCCACAAGAAGTCCAAATGATGAATAATTTCTGGGTATAATCCTATGTGTATTTAAACTACCCAAAGAATTTCCTTCCACAATGTATTTTTTCTCCTAATAGTTTTCTGAGCAAAATTTCTTTTTAGTGATCTTACCTAAATTCACCCCCAATTTCTGAGGGAGGACTCTGGGGATATTTTCCAGTAATCCTCCACCAGTAATATGCGCAACAGCCTTAACACATCCTGAACGCAGGACAGGTAACAGTGAGTGGCTGTAGATTCTGGTTGGGGTTAGAAGTAAGTCACCTGTATATTGGGAAGATAAGATAAAAACTTAAGTCTATGAAATGAAACCAAAGCATACATAAAAAATAATTCTGAAACAGAGAAGGACTGTGACCCTGCCAGATACACCTGTTCTATACCATCTAAGCAGCCAAACCACAGCCTAAGTATTAATAATTTGTTCCATTCTAACTTTAAGTAATGAAAGCAGCCTAACCCTAGTGACTGGCTGCTCAGACATTTCCAAGTAGGAGAGTTTAAATGTGAGTATGTGTACCTAAGGTCTGGTCACCACAACCAACAGGTGCTGGAGAAGAGTACCGGAGGGAAGATTTTGCTACAATTTTCCTCACAAGGCTGAATCCGTTGCTGTGAAGACCAGATGAAGCAATTCCAATAACAGCATCCCCTTCCGTGATTCTTTCCAGGTGAGGAAGTTTCTGATCCCGCTCCATGGCGCCAACGGCAAAACCAGCTAGATCATACTCTCCAGGTGGGTACATGTCAGGCATCTCTGCCGTTTCACCTCCTGACAGAAAGAGAAAACAAGAACAAAGAAATCACTAAATGTTTATACACCTGTCTAGGAAGTAGTGACTGACACCAGCTACTCTTCATACGGACAATTAAACACAAGCTGTATTCTGCAAACATTCAGTAAAATGTTCTCTAAGGGCCATCTAACAGAACTCTCAACCAAGCATGATTTCAGGGGAAACAGCACTAATTTCCACAAAGGATGAATATAGCCTCCAAACATCATTATTTACAGAATGAATGCTCAGTTGGATGTAAGGCCATTTCTCTAGCAGTTTAGTTTCAGAAATGCTTTCACCTATATTTGATCTTTACAATCACCCCATGTTCCAATAATGGTACAGGCTTAGAAGAGTGATTTAATCAGGGCTGCTGCTGCTACTGCTAAGTCACTTCAGTCGTGTCCAACTCTGTGCGACCCCATAGACGGCAGCCCACCAGGCTCCCATGTCCCTGGGATTCTCCAGGCAAGAACACTGGAGTGGGCTGCCATTTCCTTCTCCACCTAACTCTAAATGCCCTGGCCTAATAAATACATCAAATTCACATTACCTCCATATCATATAAAGACAGGGTCTAGGCAGGCAGATTTAAATCAGGAACGGTTCTAAAAGATGGTTGAAAGGCAATTTTGGCTTTTGGGATAGGCCTGTCTACAGAAATGGGGATGTAAAAAAGGTAGTTTTGTTCTCTGGTCAACCTACAAATTTATCTTCTTAAAACCCTCACGTATGTACTCTAGCAATAGTTCCATAAACCTTGGGTACATTTTATCCTTAGTGTCATTTCTATGAGAAATTAAGGCTAAAAGAGTCAGAATGCCAGGAACTGACCTGCCTCTGCTACAGGGCCGTAAGGAGGAAACAAGCCCCTACTCTGTCTGTCCAGGAGGCCACTGAGAGACATGGGAGTCAAACAGAGGCCAAGGATCAGGGGGGAAGACAAGCCTTGGGTGATGGTGAAGTGTGAGTCTGACCCTCGAGGGGAGGGTTTGGGGACACCGAGGTTTAAGTTTTCCTTAGCTGGTACTGTCTATATTTTGTTTGCCTCATCGTGTGGCACAGTTTGTTTTGCTGGCTATACTGGTCACCAATCAGGCTTATATGCAGGGCTGAAACACAGCGAGGGTGCGTGATTAAAATGGAAGCACATACCCAGGAGAGCACATCCAGCCTTTCTACAAGCTTGGGCGATCCCAGCGATAACCGCTTCAGCCGTGTGGAGGTCAAGTTTTCCACAGGAAAAGTAATCGAGGAAAAAGAGGGGCTCTGCTCCTTGTGCCAGAATGTCATTTACACACATCGCAACCAAATCCTGACCAATGGTGTCATGTTTACCGCACTGCTGGGCAATCTACCGAAGGGTATAAACATCCACATTAGGGAGTAAGTTCCAAACTGTATCTTGTCAATTACCAGAAAAGGCTAACAAACAATGACTTTTGGCTAGTGCTGTGAACACCTAAAGACAAAAGAACACTAAATTTTGATAAGCTACTTGGTCCAAAATTATTCTCTTTTGTCCCAGATATACTGTCAAAGACACTGCGTTACTAGAAACATGTAGCCATTGTAGCAAAACAATATTTGGTATGGTTCTCTTTAGTGCATATATGTCAAGAGGAGAAAGATATTTGATATAGTAAATTCATATCTTTCACAAAAGGCCTTTACTCACATAAGTGTCTGATTACCTTCAGTTTTGTCCCAACGCCATCTGTTCCACAGGCCAGAAGAGGATCAGTGAAACCAGCTGCTTTCAAATCAAAAAGACCAGCAAAACCTCCAAGATCAACATCACAGCCTGTTGGAGAGAAAATTTATTTCTTGCTGCAATTCAACAGCAAAGGATTGATCAAGAAAGCAGATATTGAAGGGGCAGACACATCCTTTTGAGTTTAAGATCATGGATAAGAAATGCTTTCCCTACTATCAGAGATAAGAAAGCAGACGACTATGAGTCTGGCTTAAAGAGGATAAGACTTACAGCAGGTTGGCATTAGTCTGGAACATGTTCTTCAGTTAACTACAAAGCCCCAAATCAATACACAATGTTTGCCATGGTTGATGAACTAGCAAAGGACAGGATCTGACTTACCTGGTCTGGAGGTGGCCTTCGCTAAAGGTTTAATTTTCTGGACCAGCATATTACCAGCTGCAATGTCTACCCCAGATTCCTTATAAGTCAGGCCCCTAAAAAGTTCAAAAAATAAACTAAGACATCACCAGGGAAAAATTATTTTAACCTTAAAATATTATTTAAAGCAGAAAATATTCACTAGGCATTTTTCAGATCCCCTAATGTGCTTGGCCCCATCCAGAGATTTTAATTTGGCTGCTCTAAGGCAGGTCCTAGGAACTGAAATGCGTTTAAACAGGCTCCCCAGCTGATAATCACTGTTTGGAACTACTTCTCTAACTTAACTATTTCTTCCAGAAGTGTCTGTGAGAGGCAGGTAAATATATCAACATTTGGCCACAACCTTTCTCTGTTCAGTTTTGGTATGGGAAGGAAAGAGTACCAAAACTGAGTCCAAAAAGTGAAAATTAGGATGATAAGAACTCTAGAAAGAAATCACTTAATAATGAAACAGCTCTTACTGCAGTAACAGAGAACTGTATAAGTTTTCTTATAAAGACTATAAGAAATGATTTTAAAAACTCAAAAAAAAAACACCCCACTGAAACCAGGTAATGATAATCAATGTATCATTTCCATCTTTATAATAGTGCCAACAAGCTGGAGCATTCCATTTAGTGCTCATTTGCTCAGTCCTGTCTCTTTGCAACACCATGGACTGTAGCCCACCAGGCTCCTCTGTCCATGGAATTCTCCAGGCAAAAACACTAGAGTGGGTTGCCACTTCCTCCTCTAGAGGATCTTCCTGACCCAGGGATTGAAAGTGTCTTCTATGTATCCTGCATTGTAGGCAGACTTTTTACCCACTGCACCATCAGGGAAGCCCAGTCATGTTAAATGGCACTGTGACTTTGGTGGTCTAGCCTTACAAAAACAACACTTGCCTAGTGGGATTCAGGGATATAGGAAGAACTACCTCCAGTTTTGGATAGGAAATGAAGTTCTACTGATTAGAAATTTCAATAGGATCTAATTTCTTTTTTTAAAATGCGGACTATTTTTAAAGTCATTATTGATTTGTTACAATACTGCTTCTGTTTTATGTTCTTGTTTTTTGGCCACAAGGCATGTGGGGTCTTAGCTTCCTGATCAGGGATCAACCCTGTACACCCTCCTGCACTGGAAGGTGAAGTCTCAACCACTGGACCACCAGGGAAGGCCCAGAATTTACTCATTTTAAAAGTTAAAAAAATGACACCCACATCTGCAGTTAATAACTCATTGATATTTTACAAAGGAATAGCTGTCTATGACAATAAGTGAAGTTGTAAAATACATTTCAGTAATATAAATGCAGTAACCAAATGAACTGGTAAAATTTATAGTATAATCAAAGCTGTAAAGTTAAGATAACCAATATTTACATCTCAAATTCTTTTGACAAAATCAGGATAATTTAGATATATATATAACAATAATATGTATATATATGATAACTCAAGAAATAAAAATCCCTTCCCCTATTTTTCTTGATGAATAATTGACACCTTATTGCATACATCTAAAATGTAGAATGTGAAAAAAACCTTTTAACAGCACATTTCAAATATGAGCTACCATTAAGTTTTTTCCATTTCATTTGAATATAACTAATACTTTTGATTCAAACTAAATGCATATCAAAACTGGACCAGTTTCACAGTTCAAAATACAGAATGCCTTAGTTCAGGTTCAGTGGAGTTTTCTACATCACCATCTCTGCCAGTTCTAAAGCTGTGCTGTGATCACCAGGGTCACAAGTTTACCTGGTCTGCTGGAGGAAAGCTATGGCTCGAAAGCCGATGTCCTTTCTATAAACAGCTCCCTCAAACTTTATAGCGGCAAGTCCTTTCCTGGCTTCTTCAAGGGCTGAGATGAGATTTTCCCTGATGGCCGTGACAGTAAGGACCCTACCCCCGTTAGTCACCACCTTGCCATCTTTTAGGGCAGTGCCTGCTTGGAACACCTCCAGTCCTAAAGCCCGAGCCTCAGGAAACCCTGTAAGAGAGAGCATATTTGATACATCAATTACAATAATAATATTACACACAGTGGCTTATTCATTTCAAGAGGGTTTTTAAAAATTATAATCTTTATTTCACTTAAATGAATCTTCACAAGAATCCTAACAGGAATTATGTGATATAACAATAAATCGACCCTTCCACCTAAGAACAGCCTGTTCTGCTCTAGGGTGACAACTGTATACACTAAAGCTTTGTGTTATTATAGATCTCATGTAAGAATGATTATTTCAATGAAGGGGAGAAAAAAAAAAAAAAGCAAGCTCTGAAAAGTTTGGTACTAGAAGTACAGTTATTTTCTCTTGAAAAGTAAAAAACTTAAACATCAATGAATAGATCCTGATCACTTTTTACTGAGAAGAAGTTTTTTGCTTTACCATAGCCAACTAGATAAGGTTGCTTTTCCTTTTAAAATATTATTAAACTATATTTTCTAAATTATGCAGTGGACAATTCATACAAAGATAACCTCTTAATTAAAAAAAATTTTTATATCCTCAGTTTGTCCTTTTCCTTTTCTCTCTTAGCACCATATTTGGTAATGTTAAATTTTTTCTGTATCAATTAAAAAAAATTTTTTTTTAAATTGAAGTACAGTGGTTTATAATATTGTGTCTTCTCTTGGTGTTTCTATAAGATAGGGGCATTTAGTCATAGATACCCAAATATCTGGTGGTATCAGTTCAGTTCAGTCACTCAGTCGTGTCCCACTCTGCGACCCCATGAACCGCAGCACGCCAGGCCTCCCTGTCTATCACCAGCTCCCGGAGTTTACCCAAACCCATGTCCATTGAGTCGGTGATGCCATCCAGCCATCTCATCCTGTCGTCCCCTTCTCCTCCTGCCCCCAATCCTTCCCAGCATTAGGGTCTTTTCCAATGAGTCAACTCTTCGCACAACTCCAAAGTACTGGAGTTTCAGCTTTAGCATCAGTCCTTCCAATAAACACCCAGGACTGATCTCCTTTAGGATGGACTGGCTGGATCTCCTTGCAGTCCAAGGGACTCTCAAGAGTCTTCTCCAACACCACAGTTCAAAACCATCAATTCTTCAGCATTCAGCTTTCTTCACTGTCCAACTGTCACATCTGTAAGCCTTGACTAGACGGACCTTTGTTGGCAAAGTAATGTCTCTGCCTTTTCACATGCTATCTAGGTTGGTCTGCCTTTTCACATGCTATCTAGGTTGGTCATAACTTTCCCTTCCAAAGAGTACGCATCTTTTAATTTCATGGCTGCAATCACCATCTGCAGTGATTTTGGAGCCCAGAAAAATAAAGTCTGACACTGTTTCCACTGTTTCCCCATCTATTTCCCATGAAGTGATGGGACCAGATGCCATGATCTTAGTTTTCTGAAGGCTGAGTTTTAAGCCAACTTTTTCACTCTCCTCTTTCACTTTCATCAAGAGGCTTTTTATTTTTAGTTCCTCTTCACTTTCTGCCATAAGGGTAGCGTCATCTGCATATCTGAGGTTATTGATATTTCTCCCGGCAATCTTGATTCCAGCTTGTGCTTTTTCCAGCCCAGCGTTTCTTATGATGTACTCTGCATAGAAGTTAAATAAGCAGGGTGACAATATACAGCCTTGATGTACTCCTTTTCCTATCTGGAACCAGTCTGTTCTTCCATGTCCAGTTCTAACTATTGCTTCCTGGCCTGGTGGTATCAGTAACTTCCAATATTGGGACATTAGAAACTATTACACTTGTCACAAAAACTTTAGGGAAATTTCACTGATACAAAGATCTTGATTCTATCCCTTCCCTTTCTTTGTTTTAAAAGGCAATCAATTCCTAACTGCCCAGTTACCATGTGTGGTATTTACAGAGCAATGGACTTCCTGTCTGGGTAAGGTGGTAAATAGGGTGTCTGGAACTTATTTACCATTGTAAAACACTGAGTTATATATAAATTGGTTACAATCATTTAACTATCGATAGATGCCTCACCTCCTATACAGAGAAACAGAAGAGAAGGCTGTAGTTCTGAAGCTGCTTTAATTCTGCCATCAAAGTGACTATGGGGTATCCTGCAAACTGGAGGAGGGGTTAATCTGTGACCAGAGATCACACCATGAAATCCACATTTCAAATTTACCACATCCTTGATACAGCATATTAAAAAGCAGAGACATTAACTTGTCAACAAAGGTCCATCTAGTCAAGGCTATGATTTTTCTAGTAGTCACACATGGATGTGAGAGTTGGACTAAAAGAAAGCTGAACACTGAACAATTGATGTTTTTGAACTGTGGTGTTGGAGAAGACTATTGAGAGTCCCTTGGACTGCAAGGAGATCCAACCAGTCCATCCTAACGGAAATCAGTCCTGAATATTCATTGGAAGGACTGATGTTGAAGCTGAAACTTCAATACTTTGGCCACTTCATGCAAAGAGCTGACTCATTGGAAAAGACCCTGATGCTGGGAAAGATTGAAGGCAGGAGGAGAAGGGGAGGACAGAGGATGAGATGGTTGGATGGCATCACTGACACAATGGACATGAGTTTGGATAAACTCTGGGAGTTGGTGATGGACAGGGAGGTCTGGCGTGCTGCGGTTCAAGGGATCGCAAAGAGTTGGACAACACTGAGTGACTGAACTGAACTGAACCTATGTAGTTTATACTTAGGTTACTGATGGCCTCACATCCTTACAGAGAGCTTTCCATGGGAGAAAGACCTACTGTGGTACTGTTCACATTGTCTCCCAACCTTGCATTCCCTGATGTTCACCTGTTATCTCTACACCCTTGGTGTAGTCTCCTGGATAACCTTTACTTGCCATGACCACAGTTACAGCAGCACAGTTGTCCAGCCAAACAGGCAGAGATGTGCAGAGCAAGCCATCTAAGGTAGACTGAATCACTTCATAAAGATCACTTTTAAGAAGTGGGAGGATCACCTGGAAAAAACACAATCAATATGACAACTGAGAGAAATTTCGTTTCTCCTGGGACATTTTACTCACTGAAATACCAGAATTTACATTATATTCCTCAAAGGTAATTATTTCAAAGCTGAAAAACCCTAAGAATTTACATTATATTCCTCAAAGGTAATTATTTCAAAGCTGAAAAACCCTAAGATTAAAATAACACATCTCTTTTTTACTCACTTGGCACTCTGGATCACCGAAACGGCAATTAAATTCCAGAACTTTGGGGCCATTCTTGGTCAGCATTATACCAGCATAGAGGACACCTTCATTAAAAAAGAAAAAGAAACTTTAATGCAGACACTGTATTGTGACTATGAAATTTAGAATACAGACTCAAGGTTTTCGAATGACCATAACCAATGTTACAACAATGGTCAATAAAAAGGTGGTTTAAAAAAAAAGAGAAAATGCTGTAAACCATGAATTATGTCCACAATGACATCCATGTGCTTACCTGTGTACGGCATACCCTCCTCCTGCATGCCATCCACTGTCCTCTGAAGAATGGCATTTTTAATCTTTAGCAACAAATCCTTAGGAACCTGGGGAATACAGAGAAATATTTAAATGTAATTGGTATTAAACTAAAAAAGTCCTCTCCCACACTGAGGCTCCTTTGTTTAGTTCCAATATAGTGTGCATACCTTGTAAGCCTGTAAGTTGAAAATCTAAGGGGTTATAAAATTAATTACAGAAATCAGAGTTAGAGTTAAGTTTTTATATTAAAGTCATTTTCACCAAATGTTAGTTTTAATACATAAAGTCTAAAGTAAACCATGTTTTAAACCATTTTTAAATCTTTTAGTTAAGAAAAATATCAAAAAGGCACCATGTTATTAGCACTACTGCTAAGTCACTTCATTCGTGTCCGACTCTGTGCGACCCCACAGACGGCAGCCCACCAGGCTCCTCCGTCCCTGGGATTCTCCAGGCAAGAACACTGGAGTGGGCTGCCATTTCCTTCCCCAATGCATGAAAGTGAAAAGTGAAAGTGAAGTCACTCAGTCGTGTCTAACTCTTAGCGACCCCATGGACTGCAGCCTACCAGGCTCCTCCGCCCATGGGATTTTCTAGGCAAGAGTACTGGAGTGGGACGCCATTGCCTTCTCCGGTTATTAGCACAAACAATTTTAACTATCATCAGTGAAAGGAAATGTGAGTTTCTAACTGCTATTTATAATATACGCAATGCAGATTTTTCCTAAAACTGTCCAGGAATTGTGTGGAAACATATTTTATCCATTATAGTAGAAAAAGAAGAACAAATGATAGTCTGATTTGCTTTTTGATGCACCACACCCACTCTTACTGAGCACTTATTGTTGGCCCCTGGATATCCAAAGATGCATAATTAATTCCAGATTATAATTGGCTCAAGGGGCAAAAACAGGGTATTGAAAGGAGGGGCTGGAAGGGTCTGTTTAATCTACAAAGTTAGTTTCACAAAGGCTTTTAGAAAAGGTTAGTTTTAGAGTGAGGCCATAAAGATATTTTTCATTTATCAGGAAAACCAATTTGCTGATTAGTAATGTCATTTATAGGAAAAATAAAACAAAAACAAACCAGAAAAAGGAAAAGTGTCTAAGAGTTCCTTGCAAAGACCAAATGATGACTACCTGAGGGGCTGGACAGTAGGCTCCCATTCCCCCCGTGTTGGGGCCCCGATCACCCTCCAGCAATCGCTTATGGTCCTGTGCTGGGGGCATGGGCGCCACAGTCCGTCCATCAGTGAAGCACAGACACTGCAGAAACAACAAACAGTCCACTTAAACTTCAATGCCAAAAGGTTAAAAAAAGAAATTTCATAAGCAGAACTATACATACCTTAACTCCATTAGAGAGTTTTAAGTAAAATGATTTAAAACATAAATAACTTTCCTAGATCAAGTATCAAAAGATTTTGTATATTCAATTCTGAAGGATCTGTAATTTTTGAGCTAGGTTGGTCAAGGGGCAGGTCAAGCTACTCCCCAAGTGAAATAGTTCAACCTTCCCCCTCTTTAAATAATGTGTGATATAAGTCCAGTTCCCCTACTGATACACTAGGGGTGATCAAAAGAAGATAAATTACGTTTTCATTTGTATCCGCAATAGTAAACACATACAAATTCCTTTGTATTGCTCAGTTTATGCTCTTGGTTGAAGCAACCAGAACAAATCAAGCCTTTTTTGGGGATCATAGGTCAGATAACACAGCATATACTCTATACAAGTTCAAAAGATGGATATACGTACAGACACCTCTTCTCCTTCAAGAAGTTCTTCAATGACAACTGTTTTTCCTGCTTCTCCGAAAGCTTTACCCTTATTGGAGATAAAAAAACAAAGATAAATTATAAGCTCTCATTACTTATTTAATCAGCTGCTGTCATTTTGTACCATTTGTATAATGAACCAAGGCACTAGTTTATAATTTCTCTTTCCCTTTCTGAAAGCCACATAGGAACGTATGAATGTCTCCTATTTTTAAAAGTGGTAATGATGTAGAGTTAGCACTGGTACAGAAGAAATGAATACATCATTAGAACCCTCCTCGGTAGCCTCCTTTCCAGGTTCAATAAGGCAACAGAAAAACAGATGTTTTCATCATCACTTCTTCACTCTTATTTCCAATTACAATTATGTTTGGTTATAGTAATTATACCGTAGTGTCTGTGAAAGCAATTTCCAAAAGATGTAGAAACCCAAAACAACCAAGATGGATCATAAACATTAGGGGCTTCCCTGGTGGTCCAGTGATTGGGAATCCACTTTCTGGTGTGGGGGTCCAGGGTTCAATACCTAGTCTGGGAGAGTTCTGCATGATGCAGAGTAGCTAAGCCCCACGTGCATAACTACTGAGCCTGTGTGCTGCAACTGCTGAAGCCCATGCGCCTGGAGTCTGAGCTCCAGCAGGAGAGGCACCGCAGTGAGAGGCTGGAGCCCCCAGTGAGGAGTGGCCACCCGCCAGCCTGCCTGCCATCAAAGCCCATGTGTGGCAGTGAAAACCCAGTGCAGCCAAAAATAATACTTTTCTTAAAAAAAAAAAAAAAGGCAAAATATATTAAAATAAAAAGCAATAGATATTAACATTGTTTCACTTTTCTTAGACTTGAGACACCAAGAACAAAAACTTGTTTTTACAGAGATGGGTTATAATACATAGTATTATAAACAGTAACTACTATGCATTTTCCTCATCTTGAGGATAAGAATTTGTAAGTATTTGCAAAATTGGGAGTAGTTATCCAGCGTGACTAGAAAATTATGAATGTTTTTCAGAAGGATCAATTTACCTGCATAATCTCTCTGACAGCTTCACAGGCCTCCTCTTTGCTCTTGGCAATAATTACCCCTTTCCCAGCTGCAAGACCACTGGCCTTCACAACCAAAGCGGGGAAGTCTGCACTGTGAAGACAGAGAAGTTTCAGTATTCAGTAAATCCTTATAATTGAAAAGTTTAAAACACTTGCAGATTTTGTGATGATATGCTATAGCAACAACTAAAAAGCAGAAAGGAAAAAAAACAGCTAACACTGTTTTGATGTACTTCCTTGCCAGGATTCTTTTCTTCTGTATTCCTCTATAGTGGCCTGTGATCATATGGTACATACGATTTTGCTTTTCTCACCTACTCTGAGAGCATATCAACAAATCTTTGGGAGAAGAAATAGCAGCAGTATAGCATGGATAAGGAATGATCTTTAAGATACAATAGTGAATCATGGACCAATATAAGCAAAGATACCTAATTTCTCCAAGTACACATAAAAAACTGTTGTTGGTAGTTTTTTCTGTTGAGTAGACCTGGAGATCCAGGAGACTTACCCAAAGTAACTAAATTGTTACGTCCAAGGAATCTGGCTAATAGAAAACAATAAACTTCAATGTAGAATAAAGAATAAATAAGAATAACTAAAATGAAAACTATGGATCGGAGGTTCGTGACGTTGTATAGGAGGCAGGGATCAAGAAAGAAAAATCCCCAAGAAAAAGAAATGCAAAAAGGCAAAATGTTTGTCTAAGGAGGCCTGAAAAGAGAAGCTAAAGGCAAAGGAGAAAAGGAAGGACATACCCATTTGAATGCAGCGTTCCAAGGAACAGCAAGGAGACATAAGCCTAGGAAGGACACTGATCAATGCAAAGAAATAGAGGAAAACAATAGAATGGGAAAGACTAGAGATGCCTTCAAGAAAATTAAGAGATATCAAGGAAACATTTCATGTAAAGATGGGTACAATAAAGGACAGAAATGGTATGGACCTAACAGAAGCAGAAGATATTAAGAAGAGGTGGCAAGAATACACAGAAGAACTGTACAAAAAAGATCTTCACAACCCAGATAATCATGATGGTGTGATCACTCAACTAGAGCCAGACATCCTGGGATGCAAAGTCATGTCGGTCTTAGGAAGCATCATTATGAAAAAAACTAGTAGAGGTGATGGAATTCCAGTTGAGCTATTCCAAATCTTGAAAGATGATGCTGCAAAAGTGCTGCACTCAATATGCCAGCAAATTTGGAAAATTCCAGTGGCCACAGAACAGGAAAAGGTCAGTTGCTATCCAAATGCCAAAGAAAGATAATGCCAAAGAATGCTCAAACTACCACACAATTGCACTCATCTCACACGCTAGCAAAGTAATGCTCAAAATTCTCCAAGCCAGGCTTCAACAGTAGGTGAACTGTGACCTTCTAGATGTTCAAGCTCGATTTAGAAAAGGCAGAGGAACCAGAGATCAAATTGCCAACATTTGCTGCATCATTAAAAAAGAGAGTTCCAGAAAAACGTCTGCTTTATTGACTATGCCAAAGACTTTGACTGTGTAGATGACAACAAATTGTGGAAAACTCTGAAGGAGATGGGAATACCAGACCACCTGACCTGCCTCTTGACAAACTTCTGTGCAGATCAGGAAGCAACAATTAGAACTGGAAATAGAACAACAGACTGGTTCTAAATCGGGAAAAGAGTAAGTCAAGGCTGTATATTGTCACCCTGCTTATTTAACTTCTATGCAGAGTAAATCATGAGAAACACTGGTCTGGATGAAGCACAAGCTGGAATCAAGATTGCTGGAAGAAATATCAGTAACCTCAGACAAGGAAATGATACCACCCTTATGGCAGAAAACGAAGAACTAAAGAGCCTCTTGATGAAAGTGAAAGAGGAGAGTGAAAAAGTTGGCTTAAAACTCAGCATTCAGAAAACTAAGATCATGGCATTTGGTCCCATCACTTCATGGCAAATAGATGGTAAACACTGGAAATAGGGACAGACTTTATTTTCTTGGGCTCCAAAATCACTGCAGATGGTGACTGCAGCCATGAAATTAAAAGATGCTGGCTCCTTGGAAGAAAAGTTATGATCAACCTGCTGCTGCTGCTGCTAAGTTGCTTAAGTTGTATCTGACTCTGTGAGACCCCATAGATGGCAGCCCACCAGGCTCCCCCGTCCCTGGGATTCTCCAGGCAAGAATACTGGAGTGGGTTGCCATTTCCTTCTCCAATGCATGAAAGTGAAAAGTGAAAGGGAAGTCGCTTAGTCATGTCCGACTCTTAGCGACCCCATGGACTGCAGCCCACCAGGCTCCTCCGTCCATGGGACTCTCCAGGCAAGAGCACTGGAGTGGGGTGCCATTGCCTTCTCCGATGATCAACCTAGACAGCATATTAAAAAGCAGAGACATTACTTTGCCGACAAAGGTCCGTCTACTCAAAGCTATGGTTTTTCTAGTAGTCATGAATGGATGTGACAGGTGGACTGTGAAGAAAGCTGAGCGCTGAAGAATTGATGCTTTTGAACTGTGGTGTTGGAGAAGACTCTTGAGAGTCCCTTGGACTGCAAGGAAATCCAACCAGTCCATCCTAAAGGAAATCAGTCCTGAATATTCACTGGAAGAACTGATGTTGAAGCTGAAACTCCAATACTTTGGCCACCTGTTGCAAAGAACTGACTCATTTGAAAAGATCCTCATGCTGGGAAAATGAAGGCGGGAGGAGAAGGGGTCGACATGAAGATGAGATGGTTGGATGGCATCACCAACTCAACGAACATGAGTATGAGTAAACTCTGGGAGTGGACAGGGAGGCCTGGTGTGCTGCAGTTCACGGGGTTGCAAAGAATTGGACATGACTGAGCAACTGAACATGAAAACATACCAAGTAGTTTAGGTGTGTCACCAAAAAAAAGGCAAAGGCATGTATCTTCCAACATTCATTCACTGATCAATGTTTTCCATAGAATAAAGAACAGGATGTTTAATTTCAAGATTTAGGATTGAACAGTGGTGGCAGAAGGCCAAATGATGATTCTTCTCTCTAGTTAATTATTTGTGAAAAAAAATCCATACCCTTTATGTTGTAAGATGCTGCTGGTGCTAAGTCGCTTCAGTCGTGTCCGACTCTGTGCGACCCCATAGACGGCAGCCCACCAGGCTCCCACGTCCCTGGGATTCTCCAGGCAAGAACACTGGAGTGGGTTGCCATTTCCTTCTCCAATGCATGAAAGTCGTGTCCGACTCCTAGCGACCCGATGGACTGCAGCCTACCAGGCTCCTCCGTCCATGGGATTTTCCAGGCAAGAGTACTGGAGTGGGGTGCCATTGCCTTCTCCAGTGTTGTAAGATGCCACTATGTCAATTTGGCTAACAGTGCATGACTACAGAACCAAATGTATCCTTTCCCCCTATAAACTATACAGCAGAATTGTTCAAAAGCTTATCCTTCTGCAAGGCCACAAGGCTGAATCTCATTTTATTTTGATGTTGGAAAAAGGCAATCTATATTCTATGAGTTTTCCCCTAGAAGTACCTTACTATAAACTCATAACAGTGACTCTTACATTCCAGTATCATAACAAGATAACAAGACAACTGCCCTCCACAGGCTGTTTTCTATCTACCTCATAATGAAGTCACAGGCTTTTTCAGGTTCAGTGAAAGCGCTCCATCTTGCTGTTGAGATTCCATGTCGGTCCATAAACTCTTTGGCAAATCTCTTGCTGGACTCTAACTGAGCTGCTTCTGCTGTGGGGCCAAAGCACCGAACTCCCACAGAGTTCAGGTTCCCAACAATTCCTAGTGATGGAAAATAAGCAGCCTTAGTCAGGTCTGTGCAGGGCCTTTTCATTCTAAGGAATTAGGAGTAGACTAAATCTACACTGAGATAAGGCAGATAGAAGAGAGTAGGAAACATGAATATTTTTCATATTTTCTACAGGATAAACAAAATGCTACTTGCACATGATTCAAATCCAACAAAAGTTTATGTGATATTCAAATATATGGATAGAGCAGAATAAAAATATTTCTCATGGCTGCAAATTTGATCTCTCATTCAAATTTACTCATATTATCCACAATAGTATTGCTTGGGAGAAAAAAAATCCTAGAATTTATAAATTTCAAGAGAGTGAAAACTTTTTCCAAGGTAATGTTGTTATTAAGAAACCTCATCTGTAAAATGTATGAGATTAGATGATCTCCAAGCTCCTACTGGCACAGTATAAATCGTAAAAATAAACAAAAATGAACCTTACCAGCAGCTAGAGGTGCCTCTGGTCCAACAACTACAAATTCAATTTTCTCATCTTTGCAGAACTGTGCAAGGGCAGTATGATCACTGATTGAGATGTCTGTGAAAAGAGAAAAGAAACAAACCCATCTTGTTTATATAAACATACTTTGTTCAAGGTATAATAAATGTCTTCCTGAAGTCTAAGTACTATACTCTGGTATGCCTATCAATTTTTGATTTTCTTTTAGTATTGCAGGAGAGTTTCACCATGAGAAATTCAGAGCAGAGTACATTAGGCTAAACAAGAAATCTGAGTTCTTTGTTATTACTACAGTGACAGAGAACTGAGTCAGTTTCCCAAGAGCTGTACTCTCCTGACTGTAGCGTTCATGTCACTAGTGTTGATTATAAACAAAACAGTATATCAGAGAATATACTTAGAAACTGGCCTTTTAAATGTCTTTCATTCAAGATTTACTAAAAATTACTATGTGCTACATAACTGTACTAGTCACTGAGTTAAGACATATACACAAACAGGGTCCCTACACTTAGGATGCTTATATTTCACTATGGGAATACTGGGTTATGACTATCCAAGCAAACTAATAAAGTTAGGCAAATCTGATGTGAAGTAAATTGGGAGGTTATTTCTGACTAAGCCAGGCAGGGGCTCTTTGTGCAACGATGTTTAAGCTAAGAATAGAATGGTGATTTTATGACCTTCCTCACTTTCCCAACCTACCAACAAGGTAAATCTTCTTTCTCAACGAAGTTCTAAGTAGTAGTGGGATCAACCATATACTGAGCATGAGTTTTTTATAGGCACTCTTCCACTTTACCATATCTGGGCCACCACTCCTAATCTGGCTGAAGTTTCGAATTACTCTGCACATATGTGGTGTTTGTGATGTACAGGGAGTAAGTGCAGAAAAGGTAAGAGTTCTCAGTGTACAGAAACTGCCTGAATGGGATAAGGATGGAGTACCGTGAACTCTGGGTTAGCAGGTGCAAACACAACTGGGCCACGCAGAGCCAGCTACCTCAGCACAGCAAAGGAAGATGACACACCTAACCTGTCAATACAAGTGATGGAAGTCTCCTAACGATCTTGGGAGATTTTCATGGGCTGGTTCGTGTAACAGCAATTACAGCTGGATAAAATGTGCCAATACTTAAAAAAAAAACCACAACAACCCTCACTCCCAGAGCTAAGATCCCAGGGAAGCAGATATTTTCTTATTTCTCTCTTATCTGTGGTCCCGTGTACACAATCATCTTCTCCCAGTTTGTGGCTCACTGGATCTATGTTCTCCCTGTAAATACTATATGCCATGCAGAGTACTAGGCACAGTACACACAGTGCAGAATCAGACAGGCGAGTTCCTTGCCCTCATGCAGTTTACATTTTAGAGCTTCTGTTTTACGAGGGAAGTGAAGATAAGAGACAGACAAGAGAAAAGTAAAAGAAGACACAGGTAACAGTTCACTTTAGGAAAGTCCTCTTTGAGGAGGTAACGTAAGTTGAGACCTGAATGATGAGGAGCCAGTCGTGCTGGGGGTGAGAACAAAGTGCAAGGCAGCTCTGTTTGGGAAACTGCCAGGACTACGGATAGAGCACCATGAAAAGAAAACAAAGAATACAAAAGATCAGGCTGGAAAGGCAGAGAGGCCAGATCACAACAGGTTTTGTAAGCAACAGTAAGGGGTTTGAGTTTTATGCTAACTACTATGAGAAGTTATTGGAGAGTTTAATGCAGCATACATACTGATCAAGCTTCCCTGGTGGCTTAGAGGTTAAAGCATCTGCCTGCAATGTGGGAGACCTGGGTTTGATCCCTGGGTGGGGAAGATCCCCTGGAGAAGGAAATGGCAACCCACTCCAGTATTCTTGCTTGGAGAATCTCATGGACAGAGGAGCCTGGTGGGCTACAGTCCACAAGGTCGCAAAGAGTTGGACAAGACTGAGCAACTTAATTAAGAATTGATCACCTTCTTTATTTACTGGTGGAAGAGATAAAGGCTGAGATCTATTATGAAATAAGAATTAGCAGAACTTACATTTATTAGCACTGCTCAATTTTTCATTTCCCAAAATATATACCCAAACACGTTGAATCTGTATTTAGTACTTCTTTATGACTTTCTTATTAGACTTATTTTATTTTATTTTTGAATTTTATTTATTTATTTAATTTTTATTTTAACTTTAGTTTACTTTACATTACTGTATTGGTTTTGCCAAACATTGACATGAATTCACCACGAGTGTACAAGCGTGCCCAAAGATGAATCCCCTCCCACCTCCCATCCCATACCATCCCTCTGGGTCCTCTCCTTGCACCAGTCCCAAGCATCCTGCATTCTGCATCGGACATCGACNGTCCCAAGCATCCTGCATTCTGCATCGGACATCGACTGGCGATTCGTTTCTTACTTGATAGTATACATGTTGCAATGCCATTCTCCCATCTCATCCCACCCTCTCCCTCTCCCTCTCCCCCAGAGTCCAAGAGTTCTCTCTATAGATCTGAGTCTCTTTTGTTGTTATTAGACATATTTTAAGGGTTTAAACTAATTTAAGGTAAGGAAGTGCTATACCCTGAACAACAGGATACCTTAAATTTATAACATATGGCAACTATTCAAAATAACACATACATTTTTGGGTTAAGCAAAGCATTCAAATCTGAACAGCGATTGACTATTACAAAGAACAGATGTGGTTGACAGTTTATCATTTACAATTGTTCACTTTTACTTAAAGTGATTACCAGTATTTGAAATCTTCTCAGAGCAGGCAGTGCCTGCATTTCCTGGGGTAACCAACACTTGTTTGACATGAGCAGACTGTGCAAGTTTCCAGGCCAGCGTGTGTTCCCGTCCTCCACTGCCAATGACAAGAACTCGGGCTGCCATTGCACTATCTGCAAAGCAGGAATTCAGCAGGAAGATGAAAGCTGCAGAAAGAAAACCACAGTTGACCGTTTTAAACTGGGATTCATAATTTAAGAAATATGACTGTACTCTTAAGGATTGGTGTGGTACTTTAGAAATAAGGCAGACTGGCCTAGAGAGCTTAATTTAAAAAAAAAACAAAAACAACTATGAACAATCACCCTTTCTAGGGCTTCACTTTTAGAAGATTTAATAATCATCAAACCTCAGTTAAAAATGAGTCTTAATGTTGTTCCAGTGATTAAGAATCCACCTTCCAATGCAGGCGACATGGGTTTTATCCCTGGCCAGGGACCTAGGACACCACATGGCATGCAGCTTGTGTGCACAATATACTACTGTGCTGCAGCTTGAGCACCACTGCTAGAGAGAAGCCTGTGTGCCACAAAGAAGACCCGATGCAGCCAAAAAAATAAATTCTGATGGCCATATAGTCTCTGTTGCAATTACTGAACTCTGCTGTTGTAGCACAAAGAGCAGCCTTGGACAAGAGACAAACGTGGCCTGGCTATGCTCAGCAAAAACTTACACAAAATAGGCATGGGCTGTAGGTAGGTCACAGTTTGCCTATTTCTGCTCTAAGCAACAAGAAGCTGTAAGAGGTTTATAAAGAATTAAGTGTGGCTATGTTTCAATAAAACTTTATTTATAGACATAGCAATTTGAATTTTGCATGACTGTCATAGAAACATCACTTTTCCTTTTATTCCCCCAACCATTTAACAACACAAAAATTATTCTTATTTAGTGAGCTGTACAAAAACAGCTAGTAGGAAGGATTGGCACCAAGAGCTATAGTCTGCTGATCCCCATTTAAGAAGCTGGTGCACGGCTTCTCTGGTGGTGTAGCGGTTAAGAATCTACCTGCCAACGCAGGGGACACAGGTTCGATCCCTGGTATGGGAAGATCCCACAAGCCTTGAAGCATTAGTTGCATGTGTGTCACAACTACTGAACTAGCGTTCTAGAGCCTGGGAGCACTTCTGGGCCCCCTCGCCCTAGAGCCCCTGTTCCAAAACAAGAGAAGCCACCACGATGAAAGGCCCATGCACTACAACAAAGAGTAGACCCTGCTCTCTACAGAATAAAAGATCCAGTGTAGCCAAAAATACAAGTAATACACCTTTTTTTTAAAATGCAATATGCTAGCGAAGGGACTTCCCTGGTGGTCCAGTGGTTAAGAATCTGCCTTCTAATGCAGGGGATGTGCATTCCATTCCTGGTTGGGGAATGAAGATCCCATGTACCAAAGGGCAGCTAAGCCCATGGGATGCAGCAGTCCCCTCCTCCCAAAGGAAATTGGAGAAGGCAAAAATCAAATTTAAACACATCTCACTTAGTTCTGGCATCTGATCCTGAGCAGGATGGGTAACTATCTCTCCGCTCATGTAAGCATGTGACCTTGGTTAAGCTCTTACTGTCTGCAATTCAATTTCTATGCATCTTACAAGGTGGAATTAAGAATGTGCCTTATGAGGCATAGTAAGAATTGAAATGCCATTTATTTATAAGTAATTAGTACAACTGCATATACTCAGTAGTAAAAGAATGCTAACATGCTACATTTGATTACTTTTGTCTAAACTGATGCTTCAGGGATAGAAATTCTAGAAAGCCAAAAGAGTGAATAACGTCGTATTTGTCATATTCATTTACTAATTTTCAGAAGACATCTAATTATGTAGAATGCAAACTGATAACAGGAAACACTGAAATCAGTTACTTATGAAATACTAGGAATACATATTTAAAGAAAAATCTAAGTTGATAATATAAAACACTTGAGCAGTTCTTGTCAGATGCTACTCTAAATGCTTTTAATTTTAAAATTCTATGAGGTAGACAGGATTACTATGCCCACTTTGCTGATAAACATACCTGAGGTTCAGTTAGGTTAAGTAACTTGCTGTAGATCATATAGATGAGAGTGGGATTCCAACAGAAGCAATTTTGCTTCAGATACAATTGAAAATATGAAGAAAAAAATACTAAGTTATCTCAGAAAGGAAAATGGTCAATGGAAAACACAGACTTGCCATGTATATTGAAATATTTGAAATAAATATACCTTTAAATCTAGAGAAGACATTAGTGCGAATTACAGGGGCAGTGAAGGGATTATCGCAGTAGATTTCTAAAATAGTTTTATAACTCAGGCTGAGGGAATGTACATCCAGGAGTGGAAAGGAACCCTTCAGTCAGAGGACCTGGGATAGGGTTAAGACTTACTAGCTGGGAAACCTGGAGGGACTTAACCTTCTTGGGCCTCAGTCGTCTAAATGGATAACATAACAGAGACTTAGAGAGCCAAGAAAAGCCATTTCAAAAGACTTGGTGAATAACACAACATAGAAACCAACTACAAAATGGGATTAAGTAACCTGCTAGAGACAAAGGACGGAATTAACAAGAAAATATGCAATTCTGGTGCATGGCATTTAAAAAAAAAGCATAAAGGTACAAAAAGGGCCCTGACACCTAAAGCAGAGAAAATGACAGAGCCATTGTAAACCTCAGTTAAAACTGAAAAAGCACATGGCCAACCTTCACCCACGGCATATGGA